>JAXIVJ010015052.1:0-2500 GCA_036785665.1 Chirona hameri
CCCCCCCCCCCGACAACAACTTTTCGCTGACGAACGGAGCAAAATTTCCCCTCCCCGGAAAAACTCAAAACCTAGATCCGCCACTGAGCCCTCCCCCCCCCCCCCCCCCGCCCCACACACACACACTTCAAAACATTTATACGCCCATGACTGGGTTCAGGTGCCCGGATACACCAAATAAACCACATACCAGTGGCGGTTCTTCCATTGAGGCAGATGAGGCAGATAAGGCAGATTACCTAAATTAGCCAAACATATAAAGTATATTTTATTTTCCTAAATATTTAATATTTTTAGTAGGATCATAATCAATTAAATATTGAATAGACAAATAAGTTTCCAAACCGTTAAAACGCGTCTCATTTGCATGTTATTCCAAGATGTGTGTTGGTATCGATAAGCCCAAATCAGCCTAGCCATTGCAATTTATCCATTATGAAAACTTGGGCTGTGAGCAGTGGCGTATTTAGAAATCAGCCAAGGGGGGGGGGGCACATGCTTTTGGAGCTCAATTCATGTTTTGAGTCTTGTCTTACCAGGGCGTCGCCACGGGGGAGGGGGGGGGGCGGCGGGGGGGGGGGGGGCAAGTTCGCTCGGAACTAGTGATGCCAAAACAAATCAACAAATGCAGGGACCGGCACCACCACCGCCACCGCACAAAATTTGGTTGCACCGCACAAAGCCCGGCCAACATCTGGCAGCACCGCACCACGGCCCGGCAGCCTGCCCCCATATCTGCTTTATTCTAGCCTTAAACTCTTAAAACAGGAATAGACAGAAAGAAAAAGCATGCTTGATGGCATAGCACATGTCCAAATGAGAAGGTTATCTATGGATGATTTGTGGATTGCTAATGGATTGCTATAATTGAAAGTTCGGGGTGCTTCCCCAGTGACGTCACACCTAATGTTAAATAACCGCCGGGCGATCCACACATAGGAAATGCCGGGACGACGCCCCCCTGGTGGCACTGGTGCGCGGTTGCGTATCAGACAAAAATTGGGTCAGCTGATGATTGGCCATGATTGGTGCATTCAAACACCAAAAGAAATACAGGCCAGCTGATGCTCGTTCCTACGATTCCGGAGATACCAAATAACAAATTTACCGGGACCGGAGCCGGGTCGGGAAAGTCGGGATATCGGATTGTTTTCTATTTCAGCGTTAAATCTGTTAGATGAAACCGTTGTAACTTATTCATAATAAATTAGTGTATGATATTGATGTTCCCATTGTAATATTCAAAGAGATATAGGTAGCCAATGCTTATTTTGTTCAAGAACCATATAGATAATACGTATAAAACCGCTTGAATTATCAGTTAAAAAAAACTTTGTCCTGGTTATCTTGAAATTTACACACAAATGGAGTCCCGTGCCGAATGGACACATCATATTCTGGAGTGTGACTTCGGCGCCAAGGGGGGGGGGCATGGCCCCCATGGCCCCCCTTAAATACGCCACTGGCTGTGAGGCACTACCTCACAGCCCAAACGCGTGTTTCGCCCAGATCTTTGGCGGCATCTCAGCGTAACAGCACGCGCTGAGTTTTCGCCGGGCGCTTTCCGTTCCGGAGAAATTAGATGCGGCGTCAACGCGGCAGCAGCAAAAGACCTTTGTGACAGACACCGTGCCGTGCCCGTGATTACAATGTTTCGTGATATTTTGAATGTGTATCCTTTTATAATGGTTGAATATCTTTTGTAAATTCCTTTTAATGGCAAACATCATTAACTTATGTAATAGTTACATATGTCCAGACCTGGATTACAAAGGACATTATATTTCGATGCATTTTTCTTAGCCGTGTTCTTCGCATATATATACCTAATGATTTTATGTGTATGCTCTGAGTCCTATTCTTAACATGCAGTCGCATAATTATTGTCAACCGACAGAATGAAGAGTCAAATCGAAAGCCTTACGTGCCGCGTGCCTTACGTCCGTCTGTATCGGTGAAGTATTAACCGTGGTGATCTGCATATACCTACTCAAACAACCTACTCAACCTACTCAAACAAAAATCACGAAACAGCGCCCCCCCCCCCCCTTGACTGCCTCACCTACATTTGACCCCTGGCGCCGCCACTGCTGACATACCCTGCCATCTTAGCTCCACGGTTGCCAGTATTCTTCAGAGAGACGGACACCACCGTACCCGAGTGACCCCGACAGAGCCGGACGGCCCAGATAACCTCCAGCAGCGACCCCGGTGACCTTTATCTGCCCGAAATGCGTCTGACAGACCCACCACCGCAGACCGGGGCCCTGGAGCGGCGCCGATAGGACAGGTCTATCACAGCGCTGTCGGCCGCGCGGGCTGGGGAGATCGCTGGCAGAGCAGGGAGATATCGCTGGCAGAGTAGGGAGATATCGCTGGCAGAGTAGGGAGATATCGCTGGCAGAGTAGGGAGATATCGCTGGCGGAGTAGGGATATATCGCTGGCAGAGTAGGGAGATAGCGCTGGCAGAGTAGGGAGATATCGCTGGCAGAGCAGGGA
>JAXIVJ010015052.1:12500-32724 GCA_036785665.1 Chirona hameri
ACTTCAAAGCTAGAGATCCCTGTTCGAATCTCTCGGGAAATAACTTGTTTTGGGCAGCTATACCTATGTATAACTAAATAATTACCCTAACAACCTCGGCAACGTAACAACCTCACCAAGAAAATAACCTGAACAGTCAAACAACGTCAACTATCACTGCAGTTTCTGAAATTCAGAACCCCTGACCCAATGGAATTACAAGTTTGTAATTGCAAACATTTCCTCACTTCCGTCAACCTTTGAGAAATAGAACATGTGCAATTGCAAACATTGTTACAAACAATATCTTTGTAAACTAGTTTGTAAATAGTAAATTGAGATTTACTGCCCTGGGGCTTTGTGAAATCCAAACTACAAACATGTGTAAAAGTTATTTGTAATAACAAATAAATTATTTGTAATTACAAACTGTTTTGCTTTGTTAAATTTGCCTCAGATCAGTCAGCATGGTAAGTTGTTACCAACGGTACGTTTGAAAGACGCCACTGAGGCACCACCGGTCGCCTCCTTGGGTAGCTGGTTCCAAGCCGCAGCCGCGCGGTAGCGGAACGACCTCTGGGTCTGTCCAAGGTGACACCGAGGCAGGTGCAGCTGTCCGGTATCGGACGCACGGGTGGCGCGCTGAGACACCACGGCCCTTGTGACAAACAACCGCAGACGGTCTGCATGATCGAAGCTAAATCAACTGATTCCAGACATGCCTGCTGGATGCGCTCCGGGACCGGCTCGGCACCTGCAGGGCGGCATTTAAACGCGTCCTCCGCACGTCATAAATATTCGCTTCTGCGTCCATTTGTCAGAGGCCGGTGCCCTGGGGAGGGTTCGTCACGGATCGGCAGACCCCCCAATCAGGGTCGGCCGGCGCCGGCAGGCCAGGGGAGGGGAGGAGGGGGAGGGCCGCTTCTGTCCCGATCAGCGGCTCTGATGTGATGCCCACACATGGCACCGGCCGGCAGCCAACATCTGGCCGGCCGGCCGCGACACCAGAGCGGTTCAACGTCCCTCGCAAACGCTGAGACAAGTGAAAGCGAAGTGTCGCCGCTCGCGTCCCGGTGTCGGTGTCAGTGTCAGTGTCGGGTCCATTGGAAGCAGGTGGCGACAACGCGCCTCTGCTGCCGACCTGCCGGCCATCCACCCCGACAAGAGCGATGGCTCAAGGCCGCGCCGAGAAATAACAGTCGGACTGATATTTCAGATGAGCATTTCAAGTAATTTCGACTTGACAAAATTACCTTGTTGTTTCAGTGATTGTTATTGTTGTCATAACAGTAATTAGTTTACCCAGCGAGATTCTCTTCTCCGTTTACCGTAACTACTGAATGACATTGACATGCGTTAGACAGTTTCACTATCCTCGATTTTTCTTCGTCGAAGTGCATTGTGTCTGCGATAGACAATGTGTGTTCAGTGTACACACATTTGACGAGTACCACGTGGGGACTGGGGAGCGTCTATGAATATGTTGTTTGTGTTCTTACAACCACATAGCCAAGTTGTATTGCTATTTATTCTTAGACCTATAATGCCCCAAAGTACAACATTTGTTATTCAATATTTTACGACAGCATCCTAAAGCAATAATACCTATATATCTACAAGAAATTGGGACGGTGTCTCTATAATGGGTTAATATTTCTGAAGCCTTCAAACACGCGTTTGCACAGTACAGGACAGCATTCCTTTCGAATTGTGGAATGCGGGACAGCATACCTCTTCAGGATATTGCAATGCGGGACAGCCTATTTCTCCAAGATGTGTGATGCGGTACAGCCTAACACTCCTAGAAGCGTGCAATGCGTGACATCACTTCTTTCAGAAGTGTTTGGCGATGCTGGAATACTCCTGGAAGGCGAGCCTATGAAAGTCCAATTCTAATTTGCGACAGACGTTCAACTACCGATTGAAACATAAAGTTATAAAACGGAGTCGTCCTAAGCGTAATGCTTTTGTCGTGAAACATCTCTGACAACATAGTGCATCAGTCACGTGTGGTACTAGTGTAGACACCAGACAGGTCACGGGTATGCGAGCTCAACTAGCAGGCGACCGGTTGTGTCACTGAAGTATCATGAACAAGCCGTCAAGTCATATGACGACCTGTTTAGCAGTGGCATATCCCGCCATATGAGCAGCGCTGATGTATGGTCGCCTGTTGCCCTGATACCGTCATATGACGGCATGTAGCCAGCTGTTTGCCACCGCCGCCAGTCCGTATGCGCCAGGCATTCCGATAACATCCTGCCGCCGACACCGGTGAATGCATGTCACTGCGCCACAAATGAGTCAATTTTTCACCGGGCGCGCCGCGTCTGCCGCGCGGCCGATAATGCGGCGTGTTTGTCGCGGCGTGATCGTCAGCGGGTCGCCGCACTTGTCACGGTCGCCGTGCACGGCTCTGTTCATTAATCATCTGGCTGGAGGAGATGGGACGCCGATCGGCCATCTTGGGCAGGCCGCAGCGGGCCGCGGCGGGTCGCGGCGGGTCGCGGCGGTGGTCGTGACGCTCCCCCGCGGGGTGCGCCACGACCGCCGTCACAGGTAGCAGCGGCGGGGCCTGCCTGTAGCAGCGGCGGGGCCTGCCTGTAGCAGCGGCGGGGCCTGCCTGTAGCAGCGGCGGGGCCTGCCTGTAGCAGCGGCGGGACCTGCCTGTAGCAGCGGCGGGGCCTGCCTGTAGCAGCGGCGGGGCCTGCCTGTAGCAGCGGCGGGGCCTGCCTGTAGCAGCGGCGGGGCCTGCCTGTAGCAGCGGCGGGGCCTGCCTGTAGCAGCGGCGGGGCCTGCCTGTAGCAGCGGCGGGGCCTGCCTGTAGCAGCGGCGGGGCCTGCCTGTAGCAGCGGCGGGGCCTGCCTGTAGCAGCGGCGGGGCCTGCCTGTAGCAGCGGCGGGGCCTGCCTGTAGCAGCGGCGGGGCCGGTTGGCAGCGATGGAGAGTTTGCTCCCTGTGGCGGAAGGACGGCCCACGAGTCGTGACACAGCGACGGTGCCACGGGGGGGGGCAGGGGTCAGGAGGGGCAGTTGCCCCCCCCCCCCCTGTCGTCGGGCAGGGGGGGGCAAACATATCGTTTTACCCCTCCTGTCATTTAAGGAGGCCCCTCCATGCTTCAAAAAGGCCCCATCTCGCAGGCCCCATCGCAGAGGTCACAGGTGCCCCTGGAAGCCAGAGGGGGTCCTATGGAGGTCAGAGGGGCCTTCGAAGGCCAGAGGAGGCCATCTGGAAGTCAGAGGGAAGGTCAGAGGTGGGCCCCTAGGGGTCAGAGGGTGTCTTTTGGAGGTCAGAAAGGCCACCGAAGGCCAGATGGGGCCCTCTGGAAGCCGGAGAGACCCTCTGGAGGTCAAAGGCCAGGGGTCCTCTGCAAGGTCGTAGGCAAGGGGGGGACAAGAGGGCCATGGGCCCCCTGGAGGCCAGGCAGACCCCTCTGGCGACCGAGCGAGGGCCCCTGGGGCCGAAGGCCTCCGTGTTTTGGATGGTGTCAGGCGCCCGCGAAACGCCTTACGTCGCATAAAAGAACGCCCACCAACCTAAACAAATCGTAACACGAATAAATAACAGCACTTGCTTGTCTGTTAAAGGCATGTATATATAAATACGTACAAAAGGGCCCAGACAGTGCGGAGAGGGCCTCTACCAGCTTTGAAAGGGCCCAGCCTATCTGCAGATGGCCCCTACCGGCATTTAGAGGACCCCTGTCGGTTGAAGAGGGGCCTCTGCTGGCATTTATAGGGCCCTGCCGATCTGTAGAGGGCCCTCTGCCGGCCTTTAGAGGGCCCTGTCTATCTGTAGATCGACCCCTGCCAATCTGTAGAGGGCCTCTGATGGCATTTAGTGGGCCCTGCCGACCTGTAGAGGGCCCTGGCGGCCTTTAGAAGGCCCTTGCGGCCTGTGAGGGCCCTTCCGGCTTCTAGAGGCTCCTGTCGACCTGTAGAGGGCCCTCTTCCAGCCTTTAGAGGCCTTGTCGATCTGCAGACTGCCCCAGCCAATCTATAGAGGACTCTCTGCCGGCCTTTATATGTAGATGGCCCTGCCGGCCTTTAGAGGGCTCTTCCGGCCTTTAGAGGTCTTCCGAACCAATAACCGCAGCGTCGACCTGCAGAGGTGGCCAAAGACCTCGTCTGGACACACATCCGGACAAACACGTTGGCCCGTACTTTCCTGAGCCACCCCCCAGTAGAAATTTGGTATCCTTCTACGATTTTTAATTAGAAGCGCCTTACAAGACAAACACGATGGCGTAAAAAATAGTGCCTTATCTTCATTAGGTAAACAGTTATTTGCGTAAAACTGTTCTGCCAAAAACTTTTTTTTTTACAGTTGATAACATTACATTGGGGCCTAAAATATTGACCTGAGCTCAAATTTGAGGACACGCAGATGGCGATTGAATATTTAAAGAGCTTTCGATTTTTTTCTTCTTCTTTTGTTGCTAGCTATCATAGTTCCCGAGATATTTCGGGGTTTCTCGAGCGAAGTCCTAAACTGGAAAATCTGACCTTTGATGACCTCTGGTGACCTCAATATTGACCTGACCTAAAACAAGACATAATACCTTCCATAGAGCTTGTCTCGAGCTAGCTAATGCCGTTTTCCGCTTGTCGCTACGTTGCGTGGTTTTCGAGATCTTAGGGGGGACGGAAACCGCCCCCCCCCCCCCCCACCAGGGCGTGTAATTATCAGAGGCCCTCCAGGGCGCGTGTTAAGATATGATTCTATCGTGTTGTAGAAACCCCTGGTATCTCAATGTGGTGTATTTTTCAAGAAAATTTATATGCAAACGGTATCCAAAGCTTTCCGTAAATCAAGATATAAGAAGCATGTTATTTCGTTATTTTGTAGAGATTTTGTAACTTCATCGTACATGTGAACAATCGGCATGTACGTTCTGTGTTGTTTCCTCAATCCGAATTGAAGAAGATTCAGGATATTATTTTGATTAACCCGCACCCCGCTGGAGGTGGCAGAATCTGCCCCCCCCCCCTGATTTTCTCAATAACTTGAAAACAATTGTAGATATCGACGGCAACCTTTCAGTACCTTATGCTACATCCATTCTTCGTCTAATCACAACATTTCAATGAAAATCGTGCAGTGCTTTGGGAGATAACGTCGTTTTAATCACGTCATGTCATGCCATTTTTGGTGGATATTTTTTTTTTTAAATCGTAGACAATCTAGTTTTGAAGCAAATTGCAAATAAAAAAGCAGATAGAAATGAAATAGCATTATATTGAAATAGATATCGCAGATTTGCAAAATATTGAGTTTTGACTCCCAAAAATAAAAATATACGTTTTCGTAGTTGAAAGTTATTTGTCACAACATACAACATACTGTACTATTATAATTATGTGGGCCCCCCTTGGCTACGAGGGTCCCTCTGATCCCCCCCTGGGAGAAATCCTGTCTACGCCCCTGGTACCCTGTAGGCCAGAGAGGTCTTATGGAGGTCAGAGGTGCCCCTGAAGTCCAGAAGCGGCGGCCCTCTGGAAGCCAGAGGGAAGGTGAGAGGAAGCCTATGGAGGTCAAAGGCCCCTTTTCAAATAGAGGCCCCCTCGCAATTGGAGGCCCCCTCTCAAATAGAGGCCCCTTAAATTTCGACTTGCCCTCCCTGACAAAAATCTGTGGCGCCGCCCCTGTCGTGACAACGCAGAGGAGTCAGGGTTGTCTCGTGATAACGACAGGTCGTGACATCACCGTGACGTCACGAGTTGACTCATTGGTCTAACTTTATGACATCACTGGAAAACTCAACTCTGACTCTATGATATCATCGGCTGACTCAACAAAGTAACACTATGACATCACGGGTTGACTCACATAACTGACTCGATGGCATCACCAGCTGACTCAACATGAGTCAGGTGATCTCATGTTGGGTTACTCTTCATGGCCGGCAGCGGATCACCTAAGCCCCTGAGACTGTCTGCAATATGACAAATATGATGTTTAACAGCGAGGTATAAAATATCCATTGGAGTATGTGCCTATGTTTATTGACGTTCAAATGATGTCCAAAGTGTTGCATTGCCTCCATTCGGAAGCTGGGTCAGTTACGATCTGGACATCATGTCAGGACTCAGGACACTCGAACACTTGATGAACACGACTTCACTCCAGGGCCTCCTGTAAGGGATTTTCACTGGGGGGGGGGGGGGATGGGGCACGCAGATTTTTCGATGATGGGCATCGAAAAATCTCCCAAATCGTGCTGTATTTTCTATTTGTATTATTGTACAATATGTTTCACGAACAGGACAATAATTGTATGTAACATGATGTATTGCAAACAAATTATCTCATCCTAGGTCATACAGAAAAGATGTGGATAACAGAAGAAGGGCGCGGAATGCCTTAACCCGCGTCCCGAGCACTGCCGGGGGTTCGCACCAACCACGAACTGCCGGGGTGGGGGTGATTTTCGCCCCCCCCCCCAAGATCTAGAAAATCAAGCAACGAAGCGACAAGTAAAAACGCTTTTAAATAGCCCGAGACAAGCTCTATCGAAAGTATATCGGTGTTTTTTAGGGTTCAAGTCAATATTGAGGTCACCAGAGGTCACCAAAGGTCAAATTTCGGCTATATGTGAGTGCCCTTGCTAAAACCGTCTATATCTCGATAACTAAAAGAGTTAGCGACGCACCGAAAAAAGCGTTCGAAAGATAGTATAATTTTCTGTCATTATTGTTGCATCAGCATTTTACTTCAGGTCAATGGTTAGGTCAGGATAATACATTAAGTTTGAAACATTCGAAAAATCGCCGAATTATTTTGAAGGAATAACTTTTGATAGATAGATTATAGAGTAAAAAATATTTGACTATTGGGTTTGTCGCATCGATACGCATCGAATGATAGTATCATCGAACATTGCAAATAAATTACTTGGGTAAAGCATACATAATAGCTAAAAAAGTGACTCATTTTTTTTGGAAGTCATAAGCCGGTTAGTTGTAAAGGGACTGTCTCACCTTTTTGAAAGTTGTCAAATCACACGTAATTGTATGTCTACATGTCAGGCGAAGTCAGCTGAGCATGCTCGTGATTTTTTTCCGAAAAAAAAATGTTTATCTTGGAAGATATTCAACTTTTAGTTTGAAGCTGAAAGTTGGGTTGGTGACGTCATATGTTTTTTTTAATAACAGGGAAATTCTTTGTGCTGCCAAATGTATGGCACAATTTTTTGTCGACATCTATTGTGCAGAAAAAGCGAACCACCCGGTGTCTAGATTAGCTAGCACTATCAGCTGGAGTTGTTGCAGCAGTTGGCCGCCAGGGACCGCTAGTGAGCCAGGGTGTTATGACGTTGCAAGCAAATGGTACCACTAAATATTTATTTATGTTAGGTTAACCAAATGGACCAAATTTGACATGGACCCGTCAAATATGGTCCCCATCGTAAACCAAATGGACCAAATCTGACCCGACATACCTCTTTCAAAGACCTGTAATTCCTTACCTATACATGCTACGTGACTTTCTCCTCTGGGCATGTTATAAATAAAAGATGTATCTTAGTCAACCTTGGGTTTAAAGTAGTCAAACCTAGCTATGAAGTTGAAAAAAATGTTGTCAAAGTTGAGGAAAAACTGACTTTTGGGGTAGATTTGGTCCATTTGGTTTACAAGTTTTCGTAAACCTAATGGACCAAATCTACCCTAAGTGATGTAAGCGTTATTTATAGCGGAACTATACAAATTATCTTGAATATAACTAGCACATGTATTTAACTTCTTGTTAGGTGTTCTTGTTGTCCAAAACTAACCTAGGGTTGATCTATATTTTTATTTTTATTAAAATTTATAAAAAATAATTAAAATTTATTTTCGTTATTTGTTGAGAAAAAAAAAACATGAAAAAAACAGCAGCATTACCTACCTTAAAGAGTGTACGACTGACCATCTTAAATTAACCTAGATTAGACTTGAATAAAGGACACAAAACGTGTTTAAGTTTGGGTTACTATAACGTCATTAAAAAAATATATATAAATTTTAAACTGCCTATTTGCAATTCTAAGAACGAGTACAAATCGCTCTCAAAAATTAACCTAGGTTTGACAAATAGAAACGACCCTAGAGGTGTCCTAAATATTAAGGAATTAACAAAAATCAATAAGGATAATATAAGTTAGTTTCAAAATATGTGTTTCTTTTCCCAAAAATTCCGAAATCTCATTCATCTAAAACTGGTAACAGTTTGGTTCTATAAATTTTAGTTTTTTGAGTGAAAATCGAAAATCCAAAAAAATCGAAAATTTTGAATTTGAACTTTAAGTTAAGCAATTAAAAATGTAAGTTCATCATTTAGAGCAGGTTAATCAATTGCCTATTCAAAACTGAAATCGGTTTGGTTTTATTCGTTTTGGTGTTTAAGTTATAGGCATTCCCGCCTACCATTGCATTATTTGCTGGACTTGGACAAAATTTCGAAGAAGTAGAAAAAATGTTTTTTTCCTTATTTATTATATCAAAATTGCCTTCGTTAACACTTAAACATAAAGAAAACGAAGCCATTTAAAAATAACAAAAATAAAAAAAATCGAAAAAGAAGTATCACTTTTTACCAAAAAACGATTTCTTTCCAAAAGCGAGGATTCATTTTATACATTTCCATATTATTTAAGTACACACCAATATGAAAAAGGTAACAATTTCTGAAAATACTTAATAATTCTGACGTCATTGTTAAAAAACTGAAAAAAATTGAAAAAAGTATATCAAGTGATAAAAGGTCGAAAAAACGATTTAAGGATCTACTTTTTTGTAAAATGAAGTCTTCATTCTTGTTCACCCTAACTGTTCAAAAATAAATATTTAATTTTTAACACCAGGTGGCAGCACTTAACGTTTTACTAAAAATTGAAACAAATTTTGTTAACACATTTTTTGAAAAACAAAAAAGTGCTTCATAGGAAATTGAATGGGCTATCAATTAACTTAAATAAACTTTTCGCTCAGACAAAAATTTAACCTAAAAAAATTGAAATAAAAAAAAATCGTAATTTTTTTGCTTAAAGTTAAGTAATTTTGTTTAAAATTTAATTATTCCTTTGCAATTCCTGGATCTTGTTCATCTAAAACTGGTGACTGTTTGGCTCTATACATTTTATTTTTTAAGTGACAAGCATTCAAACTTAATTTGTTATTGTACTTAAAGTTAGGCAATACAAAAATTAAGTACATCATATGTCGTAGTCCCAACTATTGGCTATCAAAAACTGAAACCGGTTTGGTTTTATTTCATTCTGTTTTTAAGTTATAGGTATTGCCATCTACCATTAAGTTGTTCTCACTTTTTAAAAAATTATGCTTAAAGTTAAGTCTTTTTAGAATAATTTGTTTTTTTATTTGATAGTCCTTTATCACATTCATCTAATACTTGTAACCGTTTGGGTCTATACATTTTATTTTTTAAGTGAAAAGCATTCAAACTTAATTTTTAATTGTACTTAAAGTTAAGCAATTAAAAATTAAGTGCATAATATAACGTAGGCCCAACTATTGGCTATCTAAAACCGAAATCAGTTTGGTTCTATATATTTTGGTTTTTAAGTTATAGGCATTTCCGTCTACCATAACATTGTTCCGAGGACTTGGAGCTATTTTTGTGGAAGAAAAAAAAAGTTTTTTCCCTTGTTTATTATTACAAAAATACCTTTGATTACCCCTAGCAATATAGAAAACCAAGATACTTTTTCAAAATAAATGTTTTAAATTTTCAAAAAAAGGTATCTCTCTTTACGAAAATCAGATTTCTTTCAAAAAGCGAGTATTAATAAAATACATATTCACATCCGTTATATCATGATAAACAAGATTCTGTTTAACATTTTATTAAATACTTAATATTTCTCAAGTTATTGTCAAAAACAGATAAAATTGACATTCGAAAAATCTCGATTTTTTTTCTTCGAAAAAGAAAGATTAAAGGGTCTCGTTACTTGTAAAATGATGCCCCATTCATGCTGGTTCCAAATATAATTTTGTTTTTAAGATTCTTCAAATATTGAACAAAATATGAGTATAAACGTTCAAGAAAATCATGAAATTGGCCGAAAAAATTTCGCAAAACGCGAAACTCCTTAGCTCAAAAAGTAAGACCGGAAGAGGCAAATAAAAACATAGATTCTTGTTCCGCTCGCCTAGTTCTACAACATCCATCTGTCGGAACTCAAAAAAACTTTTCCGAAAAAAAGTTATTGATATATATATTTTTGTGATGGATAACTTAAAAAATAAAACAAAATATTTAGAGTACGAAAAGAAATTCAGCATGCTCATAGTGTTTTACATTTTAATCATATTTTTAATTTTGAAAAAATGCATAACTTTTTTTTGGGTGAAAATTCAAAATATTCATCAATTTGATAATTAAGTACCAAATATCTTGAAAACCTCTATACTGATTTTTGATTTCTTTGCTTGTTAACATTCTGCGTAAGACGGTCTTTCTTATCCTTGGACACATTTTTCTTAAAAAAAATGCATATTCAAAAACCTAAAATTTTAAAACATCATTTTTTACAATTTTTCACATTTTTAACTTCAAAAATATGGTTTTGATTAAAATTCAGAATTGCCAAAAGATGTGGTTCGTTACGCCGCACCTTTATTTGCTGTTTGATTATAAAAAAAGTTCCAAAACAAAAAAGTTACGTTCCAAAAACTTGTGCAAAAAACATGTTTTTCTAAGTAGCCCAAAAGCTAAAAAAAAATTGTGAAGGATTTCCGCACCTTATATACAAAGCCCCATTAATGCTTAACACAATTATATGCTTTGTTTAAATATTCGATCAATAATAAGCAAATTGCGAGCAGAACAAGGACACTAAAATCCCAAAAAAAAACATCAAAACGTAAAATGTGTGTAACTTTTTAAAAGCTAGGTTTGATTAAAAACGTCAACGGATTCGTGTTCTACTCGACGAGAGCGATCGGAAACTGTTCTCCGAATGTAACAAATGTTGTTAGATTGGGAGTTATCGAAGAATCCTTTTTCGGGGGTCAGATTTGGTCCATTTGGTTAACTCGAGGTGTGTCAAATTTGGTCCCTTAGGTTTATTTTCAAACGGAAACTTTAATAACTTCTTAAGTTTTTAATGGATTTCAAAACTATTAAGTGCACTGGGCTTACAGTCAAATTCCCTTCCTTTTTTTTGAAAACCAGAAAAGATATAGTTATAAATAAAGAGTTTATACTTTTGTTCAAGTAGGAAAGTACAGTTGGGGTAAGATCATGGTGTCTTATAGGACACTTACGAATAAGTCAACTATTTCTTAAACAATACTTCTGATCTTATAACAAAAGTAAGGTCTCTTAATTTGGATCAAACCTAGCCCGCAACATACCCTGTAGCTTTTTGCAGAGATCAAACCTAGTTATTTTCTAGGGTAGACTGCAATATGTCCAAGAAAGTTCCTAACGGCTGTAATGCCCCGACATTTTGGTCATAAAAGCTTAAATATAATTATTTTCGTTATTTTCCCAATTAGGAATACACCAAAAAGTGTTCAGGCCAGGCGTCCCTGATTGGGTAAAATATTGTACAGTTAATATTTAAGGAATTACAGCCTTCCAAACAGGGGACCAAATTTGACATAAAACGTGTCAAATTTGGTCCCCAAAAGGGTAGATTTGGTCCATTTGGTTTAGTATTTATAAATAAATAAATAAATATTTAGCGTTAAATTTTAACTGGTACCATTTGCTTGCGACGTCATAACACCCTGGCTCACTAGCGGTCCCTGGCGGCCAACTTCTGCATCAACTCCAGCTGATAGTGCTAGCCTCTAGATTGCAAACCACCCGGGGATCGAGAAATGAAAGACGAAAATATTCCAAGGCTGACCTTAAAACAAGTCGACTATCATTACCAGTTGGGTAAAGAGAGACGACGCTGTCGGTTAGAGGCCCTATTCAAATACACATGGGCCTTATTTTTTACAGATGTCAAAATCAAGCTCGAATATCTTTTTGATTAGATCATTGTGGTTGTTTTAACTGCTACCATATTTAATTTAAATGCCAAGCCATCAAAATGGCTATATCAACTCAAATATAATGTTAAGGTGGGATAGTCCCTTTAAAGACACGACTTCAAGTTCTTTACGCACATTCACTACACCGTGCAAGTCACCATCATATATCTTATATCATATATCTTATATCATATATCTTATATCATATATCCTATACCATATATCTTATATCATATATCTTATATCATATATCTTATATCATATATCTTATATCATATATCTTATATCATATATCTTATACCATATATCTTATATCATATATCTTATATCATATATCTTATATCATATATCTTATATCATATATCTTATATCATATATCTTATATCATATATCTTATATCATATATCTTATATCATATATCTTATATCATATATCTTATATCATATATCTTATATCATATATCTTATATCATATATCTTATATCATATATCTTATATCATATATCTTATATCATATATCTTATATCATATATCTTATATCATATATCTTATATCATATATCTTATATCATATATCTTATACCATATATCTTATATCATATATCTTATATCATATATCTTATATCATATATCTTATATCATATATCTTATATCATATATCTTATATCATATATCTTATATCATATATCTTATATCATATATCTTATATCATATATCTTATATCATATATCTTATATCATATATCTTATATTATATATCTTATATCATATATCTTATATCATATATCTTATATCATATATCTTATATCATATATCTTATATCTTATATCATATATCTTATATCATATATCTTATATCATATATCTTATATCATATATCTTATATCATATATCTTATATCATATATCTTATATCATATATCTTATATCATATATCTTATATCATATATCTTATATCATATATCTTATATCATATATCTTATATCATATATCTTATATCATATATCTTATATCATATATCTTATATCATATATCTTATATCATATATCTTATATCATATATCATATATCTTATATCATATATCTTATATCATATATCTTATATCATATATCTTATATCATATATCTTATATCATATATCTTATATCATATATCTTATATCATATATCTTATATCATATATCTTATATCTTATATCATATATCTTATATCATATATCTTATATCATATATCTTATATCATATATCTTATATCATATATCTTATATCATATATCTTATATCATATATCTTATATCATATATCTGATATCATATATCTGATATCATATATCTGATATCATATATCTTATACCATATATAAAGACATAAAGACATAAAGACATAAATTTTCAGTACAACAAAGAGCCTCATGGGCCCGTCCTGGGTTGTACGGCACACATGGACGTGAACGGCACACATGTGACAACGGACATGAACGGCCACATACATTGCCTCGCAGGGCACCATATCATGTAATACACACTAACCATTTTCAGAATTTAACATCCAGTACATATACATCGTCCTGCACACACGAACCTCAGAATTTAGCAATCTACATTCACAAGACATTCAATCCATACAAACGTTGTAATTACACTAGTCCCACACATACACAATCTTCCTTCTCAAAATAATCCCTTTCTTATAAGCAACCTATTTCAATTTGTTATGTTCTTATGTATATTCGCATATGTGTATCACTATAACTAAGACTAATCCCAGGAATATTTATAAACAAAACCCTTTCCCGCAAAATATTTGTCGAGCCCAGCTTTGAAAGAAACTAATGTGGCTGCACTGATTTCATCACCTGGTAAATTGTTCCAATGGCTCACAGCCCTTCTACTGAAAAACGACTGTCTTAATCTAGTCCTGCTTTGTTTAACAATAAGTTTATACTGATGGCATCGCCCTCTTTTCTCTCTATCAAAATCAAACAAGTTCTTTAAATACCCAATCTGTTGACCATTTACAAACTTAAAAACTTCAATGAGATCCCCCCTCAATCTTCTGTATTTAAGTGAGAACATATCCAATGTTTTAAGCCTATCCTCATATTCTAAATTATATCTTAATATATGATATCATATATAATATATGATATAAGAATTATATCTTATATCATATATCTTATATCATATATTTTATATCATATATCTTATATCATATATCTTATATCATATATCTTATATCTTATATCATATAGCTTAAGGTTTTTGAAGTCCTCCTCATAAGTTTATATGTTTGTATTAATTGTTTCTATGTTTCGGAACCTTATGTAACCAAAAAATCAAAAATAAGAGATAGTTGATTGACAGGCAGGTCTGTGGTGATTTATTCGACATCTCAAAATTGAATTGAGACTTGAGAGCACTCTTGCCAGGCCTGAGATGCCACTGTCGGATGCAAAACGGTTAAAAGTTGGTTTTGGGTGCAGATAACAAAAAGTGTTACACAATGAAAACACTTTTGTATTATTTTTTAGATTTTACTAATGTGTACATTAAGGACTGAGTTAAAATAAACTTACCCTTATACAAGGTGTTAAAATAGTATTTCATATCAGTAAATGCGTAAGTATCGATCGCATTTCGATCGTTTTGAGGCATGACCCCGATGCCCCTCCCCCCCCCCACGCAATGGCCCCGCCTCTGGCTATGGGCCTCGACTGGTCTTAGCAGACCCCGTGCTGATCTGAGAAGGTCCATGTCATGCCTGATGTGACCTTGCGTATTGCCCTACTAACCGGTTTTTCTTCTATACAATTCTACCTTTCGGCCGGTTCCACTTGAGACGTTATGGGGAGCAAAATCGTATGTTTCCTTCCCCAATTGCTTGAGTGGGGGACAGCGACTCCCCTGCCTCCACTTCCACCGCCCCTGGGTTCGATCCACCACCCCAAAAGACACAAAACCCAAAACTATGAACTACATGGACTTCCCCGGCTCTGGATCCCGTTAACTTAATACACGGTCGGTGGGTCTATTTACGGTGGGTCTATACGGTGGGTCTATTTTGCCTCCTCTCTTTGCTTCGCAGTATTTCGTTTGCTAGGTATTTCCAGTATCGTTACCAAACTTGCAGTACCTCTCTCAGACCAACCGAGAGTCCTCTCAGGCCGCCGTAGGGCCCTCTGAAGTCTGAAAGAGGACCTCCAGATCGACCTAGGGCCCTCTCAGGTTCGACAGAAGCCTTCTCAGACCGACCCGAGGGCCCTCTCAAACGGACCAAGGGACCTCTCAGACCCAAATAAGGCGCTCTCAGATTTGAAAATATCGACTCAGATCAGCCGCAGGCTCTCAGACTAGCTAAAGTCTCTCCTAGACTGGCCCAGGTCCTCTCAAATCGGCCTATGTAACTCTCAGGCTGCCTATAAAATGTCCTCTTACACAAGCCGAGGGCTTTCTTAGGTCAGTCGAGTTCTCTTGTGACCCGTCTGGGACTTCTTTGACCAAGCTCTCAGGTGAAATGCCTTCTCAGACCGGCTGAGGACATATGACCGGTCACTGAGGGCATAGGACCCAGGCCACTGTAAAAGCCTGACCGAGGCCTCTTCCTGACCAGTTGAAATACCTTATCAAGACCCGCCGATGGCTTTCTTGGGCCTCTGACCGGCTGACCACAGGAAGGGCCCACAGTGTCAAAAAAGGCCCTGACGCCTAGGAGATTACTCCCCCACCCCCTGAAACTACAATCCGCCGCCAATGGTCGACTCGAATGTCGAAAAATGACAGCTACCAGTCCAGCATCACACATCACTGCCCGGCGCCCCCTACCGAACATGTCGCGTAACTGTCAGGGGATGGGATGAGATCGTGAAATTGCTTATATTGTCAGTACACCAGTCAGAACAGGTACTTTTCCGCACTAAAACTGAAGTGGTATTTCTGAAGAAGAAAAATTAACATCTAGTCTTATTCACTTGCTTAACCGTTCTTTTCCTTTAGATCTGCGTCAATTGAAGTTTTTTCCTTTCGCCGATTCGAGTATGTCGTTTTTATACAAACACGATGACAATTACCTGCCCCCCCCCCCCCAAGTGACCCGATTTCAGCTCGACTGGTGGGGGGGCGAAGGCTTCACTGGGGGCTGCAGCCCCCCCCCCAAGTTAACATGTTAGAGTGGGCCCTGCTGCACTCGATATGCCATACACAATATATTTAATGCGCAGGATAACATTTGTATTTTAACGTTGCCAAATACTATCCAAGGGCACGGTCAGAAATTAAAGTGTGCATCATGCATCTCGAGTTGCTGCAATGCTTAAATTGAACTCTGAACCTTACTGTGGCTTCTTTGTGTGATTGCAGTCGCGGGCTCTGAGCAGGAACTATGCTTCCTGACTCAGAAGTCAGAAGCCACGATGACAGGAACATGCAGTTCCGCTGGTCGTGAAAATCAGTGATCTGACTCAGAAGCCAAGCTGACAGGAACATGTGGTTCCGCTGGGATCGTGATCTCAGATGTCGTGTCGACGGAGCAGCGAGTCGCGGGTGTTGTCCTGTCAAGGAAATCTGCGGTCTGGTCGGCCGATGAGTCAGCCACAGAATCACGAAGGCCTTTGTGTTTTATTATTCCTCTAACCAGCTGCAGCAAGGTCGAGTGAGGGGACTGCAGATGGGCCGGGCTGGAGCCGGTTCTCAGCCTGTGGCCGGCACCAGGCGCCAGGTGTGGGGTAGCATGTGCAGCGCTGTTGTGAGAAGGCCAGCCAGAGGGGCTGGCTGTGGTCACCGGCAGGTGGTCCTGTCCGCCTCCGGGGGTAACCGCCGACTGGCAGGTGGAACCACGTGCTAACCGCGCTCACCACCGAGACCGATTCGGCGCGAAGAGACGGCACAGCCTACAATGCCAATACGTGTCACGGGCAGTGACGTACACAGGATTCACTCCAGGAGGGGGCACTTTTTGCTCAGGGGGCATCATGTACCCCCACAAAAAAACTCACCGGATTTGGCCCACTATATTTTAAAAGGGCATATTTTCACATTTTTTTCTTTAAAAAATCAAAAAATCATTGATTTTTTTTCGACCAAAGGGGACACGTACAGACCTTCAGGGGGGGGGGGAATTGCCCCGTTTGCCCCCCCCCCTTGTGTACGCCTATGATAACGGGATGGCATAGACGTGTCATAGTGCCGTGACATATAGACATGTCATCACGTCATAGTGCCGTGACATATAGACATGTCATCACGTCATAGCGCCGTGACATATAGCCATGTCATCACGTCATAGTGCCGTGACATATAGACATGTCATCACGTCATAGTGCCGTGACATATAGCCATGTCATCACGTCATAGCGCCGTGACATATAGACATGTCATCACGTCATAGTGCCGTGACATATAGACATGTCATCACGCCATAGTGCCGTGACATATAGCCATGTCATCATCACGTCATAGTGCCGTGACATATAGACATGTCATCACGTCATAGTGCCGTGACATATATACATGTCATCACGTCATAGTGCCGTGACATATAGCCATGTCATCACGTCATAGTGCCGTGACATATAGACATGTCATCACGTCATATACGATTGCAAAATCCTCTTATACCTATTTTACGTCTACCCAATGATAAGTGGCATGAAGCGACGACGTGACCTACGTATAAGCAGACGCAGCGCACATTGCTCGTCATGACGGCCGCACGTTTTCAGGAGAGTCTCACCGGGTGTGCGCGGCCATGAATGTCTGATAGATGCATCTTGCTTGTAATGTACAGCTTCCGTCAGCACAGCCTTAGTTTAGAAATGTGCCTTGGTGGGAACAATATGAGTTTCTCCTCTTGTGTGATTAACGGTTATTCACTGTTAATTTATTTGGTTTATCCATGCCAGCTTTATTGTCTATTGACCGGATAAAAAAGCATCGCAATTTTTACTTCGTCAACCACGAATTTAGTCAATTCAGTGCATTTTTAGCTACAACCGGTTTGTATTTGTCCAGCATCATATATCTTGCGGATTTACTGTGTTTAAGCATCGGTCGTGGTGGGTATACCTATCTATGTTCCTGCGGAAAAACGTGTCTCTTGGGTCATGGATGGTTATTTGAAGAAAATGTATCTGGAAAGTTCCGAGCTATATGGATGAAATTAAGATCCACGTGCTGCTGCTATAATTACAATAATACACAATGCATATGCTCTGAATATGTGATCTGAACGGTGAACACTTGCTGATTAAGTCACAGAGATTATAGCATAATAATGAGGCTATGTAATATGCATTATGCATGTGCTTCATATTCCTAACGCATAACACGTCACAGACAATGAGTGGGGAAGGGACTTTTAATTCCGGACTGTCCGTGAGGGCAGTGTGTGTGTTCGCATACTAATCAGCAGCCGTATACATTGCGATGGAACGTGTCCCACGTGAGGAACGTGTCCCACGTGAACGTGTCCCACGTGGGCAGCTTCCTCACACATGGAGCTGTGACCGATGCGATTATGCAAACCATAACCATACATTTCAGACCAGGACAGGCCATTTGCCGCATTTAGCCAGTACCATTGGAAGGGTGAGTTCGCCGCGTTCAGCCAGTACCATTGGAAGGGTGAGTTCGCCGCATTTAGCCAGTACCATTGGAAGGGTGAGTTTGCCGCATTTAGCCAGTACCATTGGAAGGGTGAGTTTGCCGCATTTAGCCAGTACCATTGGAAGGGTGAGTTCGACGCATTTAGCCAGTACCATTGGAAGGGTGAGTTTGCCGCATTTAGCCAGTACCATTGGAAGGGTGAGTTCGACGCATTTAGCCAGTACCATTGGAAGGGTGAGTTTGCCGCATTTAGCCAGTACCATTGGAAGGGTGAGTTTGCCGCGTTTGGTCAGCATCATTGGAAGAGTGAGTGATCATAAAGTCGGTACTGGCACTCTAAGTACCTTCACTGAACCAGATGATTGTGCAGCAAAACGTCACGGTTGCGCTAATGGAGAATGCTATGGTGCACCTCGTGTCGCCTCCACCAGTCTGCCCAGCCGGCCTGTACCGAAGTACAGACCTGCAGTGGCTCCCGTGACTCCGCCTGGGAGGTTCACACACGTTATCTGTGTTGTCTGATTCAAGGGAAGACAGTCGCCTGGGAGGTTCACACGTTATAAGTTTGTTGTCTGATTCAAAGGAAGACAGTCGCCTGGGAGGTTCACATTAGTGGTGCCAGTTTCAGAAAATATGTGTCCAATGTCCGTCCGATGTCCAAGACCATGGTCAGCTGTCCGTCCGAAACTGTCCGAAAATAATTGTTTGTCCGAAATTTGTCCGAAAGCAGAAAAAGTGTTTGATATGAAAATGAATTACCTGTGGCCCACTTTCTTTTTTAATAAAAAAGTAGCTAAGTGATTTTTGCGACAAGCCATCATTGGGCTTGGTATGTCCGAAAATGTCCAAAGAAATATGCTTATGTCCGTCCGAAAACCGAATCGGTCTTCGGACAAATTCGGAATTCCGAAAATGATTGTACCGATTGGCACCACTAGTTCACATGTTATAAGTGTGTTGTCTGATTCAAAGGAAGGCAGTCGCCTGGGAGGTTCGCACGTTATAACTGTATTGTCTGATTCAAAGGAAGGCAGTCTGCTTCACAAAATGTATGTAAAATATACACGAACAGACCAGGCAGGCTGGAGATGCCACGATCTGGGACACTGCAAATGATCGGGCCGCCATCAGCTCTTCAACCGGCGGTCGAGGTAGGCCAACGGCCAATTGTCCAGCGGGCGCAAATTACTGGTCGGTCGCTATGACGAATTACCCTGTCATTTCCTGACACTATACTTCCTCGGACCATCAAGGCGGCAGTAAAATAACTAGCCTCGCCGCGCGCCGGACATCTCTCGGTTCACGGTGGGAACCTGGCCGGGAGCGAGCGGCTCCAGTCATGGGACCGAGGCTCTGCCAAGTCGACAGACGGCGCGCGTCCTGTTTGTGTAGCCGAGAGAACAGGCGCCGCCTCGCACCGGGCTTACCCTAAACCAACACACAGACTAATCCATCGTCGCCCGCCGCCGAGACGCGGAAACAGGCCGCTTGTTTTGTTTCCTGCAGCGTTCGGTGGCGATGATGCGCGCCATATGAGGTTCAGGCGTGTGTCTCGGCCGCGGGAGTCGGAAGCAAGGTAATGTGAAGGGCCACATGCGTACCGCGCTTCCCCCCCGCTCCGCAGTCGGGGGGAGAGGTGCCAGGGAACGCACCCGGCAGGTGCTGGG
>JAXIVJ010015053.1:0-32723 GCA_036785665.1 Chirona hameri
AGGCCTCTCAGCTGTGGCCACAGTCACAGTCACTGTTATCGACGTGGACACGATGCAGCCTGAGTTCGACCAAGCCACCTACACCGCCATCGTAGACGATCCAGAGGTCAGTGTCGACTGCAGTATACACCTCCCCAATACCGTGACACGGTGACACGGTGACACGGTGACACGGACACGTCTACACCGCCATTGTAGACGATCCAGAGGTCAGTGTCGACTGCAGTATACACCTCCCCAATACCGTGACACGGTGACACGGAACATGTCTACACCGCCACTGTAGACGATCCAGAGGTTAGTGCCGACTGCAGTATACACCTCCCCAATACCGTGACACGGTGACACGGACACGTCTCATACACCGCCATCGTAGGACGATCCAGAGGTCAGTGCCGACTGCAGTATACACCGCCCCAATACCGTGACACGGTGACACGGATACGTCCTACACCGCCACTGTAGACGATCCAGAGGTCAGTGCCGACTTCAGTATACACCTCCCCAATACCGTGACACGGTGACACGGATACGTCTACACCGCCACTGTAGACGATTCCAGAGGTCAGTGCCGACTGCAGTATACACCTCCCCAATACCCGTGACACGGTGGACACGGACACGTCTACACCGCCATCGTAGACGATCCAGAGGTCAGTACCGACTGCAGTATAAACCTCCCCAATACTGTGACACGGTGACACGGACACGTCTACACCGCCATCGTAGACGATCAGAGGTCAGTGCCGACTGCAGTATACAACCTCCCCAATACCGTGACACGGTGACACGGATACGTCTACACCGCCATCGTAGACGATCCAGAGGTCAGTACCGACTGCAGTATACACCTCCCCAATACCGTGACACGGTGACACGGATACGTCTACACCGCCATCGTAGACGATCCAGAGGTCAGTGCCGACTGCAGTATACACCTCCCCAATACCGTGACACGGTGACACGGACACGTCTACACCACCACTGTAGACGATCCAGAGGTCAGTGCCGACTGCAGTATACACCTCCCAATACCGTGACACGGTGGGACACGGACACGTCAACACCGCCACTGTAGACGATCCAGAGGTCAGTGCCGACTGCAGTATACACCTCCCCGCAATACCGTGACACGGTGACACAGACCCGTCTACACCGTCACTGTAGACGATCAAGAGGTCAGTGCCGACTGCAGTATACACCTCCCCAATACCGTGACACGGTGACACGGTGACACGGACACGTCTACACCGCCATTGTAGACGATCCAGAGGTCAGTGCCGACTGCAGTATACACCTCCCCAATACCGTGACACGGTGACACAGACACGTCTACACCGTCACTGTAGACGATCCAGAGGTCAGTGCCGACTGCAGTATACACCTCCCCAATACCGTGACACGGTGGACACGGGTGACACGGACACGTCTACACCGCCATTGTAGACGATCCAGAGGTCAGTGCCGACTGCAGTATACACCTCCCCAATACCGTGACACGGTGACACGGACACGTCTACACCGCCACTGTAGACGATCAAGAGGTCAGTGGCGACTGCAGTATACACCTCCCCAATACCGTGACACGGTGACACGGACACGTCCTACACCGCCACTGTAGACCGATCCAGAGGTCAGTGCACGACTGCAGTATACACCTCCCCAATACCGTGACACGGTGACACGGACACGTCTACACCGCCACTGTAAGACGATCCAGAGGTCAGTGTCGACTGCAGTATACACCTCCCCAATAACCGTGACACGGTGACACGGACACGTCTACACCGTCACTGTAGACGATCCAGAGGTCAGTGCCGACTGCAGTATACACCTCCTCAATACAGTGACACGGTGACACGGACACGTCTACACCGCCACTGTAGACGATCCAGAGGTCAGTGCCGACTGCAGTATACACCTACCTCCAATACCGTGACACGGTGACACGGACACGTCTACACCGCCACTGTAGACGATCCAGAGGTCCAGTGGCCGACTGCAAGTATACACCTCCCAATACCGTGGACACGGTGACACGGACACGTCAACACCGCCACTTGTAGCGATCCAGAGGTCAGTGCCGACTGCCAGTATACACCTCCCCAATACCGTGACACGGTGACACAGACACGTCTACACCGTCACTGTAGACGATCAAGAGGTCAGTGCCGACTGCAGTATACACCTCCCCAATACCGTGACACGGTGGACACGGTGACACGGACACGTCTACACCGGCCATTGTAGACGGATCCAGAGGTCAGTGCCGACTGCAGTATACACCTCCCCAATACCGTGACACGGTGACACAGACACGTCCTACACACGTCACTGTAGACGATCCAGAGGTCAGTGGCCGACTGCAGTATACACCTCCCCAATACCGTGACACGGTGACACGGTGACACGGACACGTCTACACCGCCATTGTAGACGATCCAGAGGTCAGTGCCGACTGCAGTATACACCTCCCCAATACCGTGTCACGGTGACACGACACGTTCTACACCGCCACTGTAGAGCGATCCAGAGGTCAGTGGCGACTGCAGTATACACCTCCCCCAATACCGTGACACGGGTGACACGGACACGTCTACACCGCCACTGTAGACGATCCAGAGGTCAGTGCCGACTGCAGTATACACCTCCCCAATACCGTGACACGGTGGACACGGACACGTCTACACCGGCCACTGTAGACGATCCAGAGGTCAGTGTCGACTGCCAGTATACACCTCCCCAATACCGTGACACGGTGACACGGACACGTCTACACCGTCACTGTAGACGATCCAGAGGTCAGTGTGCCGACTGCAGTATACACCTCCTCAATACCGTGACACGGTGACACGGGACACGTCCTACACCGCCACTGTAGACGATCCAGAGGTCCAGTGCCGACTGCAGTATACACCTCCCCAATACCGTGACACGGTGACACGGACACGTCTACACCGGCCACTGTAGACGATCAGAGGTCAGTGCCGACTGCAGTATACACCTCCCAATACCGCGTGACACGGTGACACGGTGACACGGACACGTCCTACACCGGCCACTGTAGACGATCCAGAGGGTCAGTGCCGACTGCAGTATACACTCCCCAATACCGTGACACGGTGACACGGACACGTCTACACCGCCACTGTAGACGATCCAGAGGTCAGTGCCGACCTGCAGTATACACCTCCCCAATACCGTGACACGGTGACACGGTGACACGGACACGTCTACACCGTCACTGTAGACGATCCAGAGGTCAGTGCGACTGCAGTATACACCTCCCCAATACCGTGACACGGTGACACAGACTCTCTACACCGCCACTGTAGACGATCCAGAGGTCCAGTGCCGACTGCAGTATACACCTCCCCAATACCGTGACAACCGTGACACGGGTGACACGGACATGTCTTCTACACCGCCCACTGTAGACGGATCCAGAGGTCAGTGGCGACTGCAGTATACACCTCCCCAGTACCGTGACACGGACACGTCTACACCGCCACTGATAGGACGATCCAGAGGTCAGGGCCGACTGCAGTATACACCTCCCCAATACCGTGGACACGGTGACACGGACACGTCTACACCGCCAATGTAGACGATCCAGAGGTCAGTACCGACATGCAGTATACACCTCCCCAATACCGTGACACGGTGACACGGTGACACGGTGACACGGACACGTCTACACCGCCACTGTAGACGATCCAGAGGTCAGTGGCCGACTGCAGTATACACCTCCCAATACCGTGTGACACGGTGACACGGACACGTCTACACCGCCACTTGTAGACGATCCAGAGGTCAGTGCCGACTGCAGTATACACCTCCCCAATACCGTGACACGGTGACACGGACACGTCTACACCGCCCACTGTAGACGATCCAGAGGTCAGTGGCGACTGCAGTATACACCTCCCCAATAACGTGACACGGTGACACGGACACGTCTACACCGCCACTGTAGACGATCCAGAGGTCAGTGGCCGACTGCAGTATACACCTCCCCCAATACCGTGACACGGTGACACGGACACGTCTACACCGCCACTGTAGACGATCCAGGAGGTCAGTGCCGACTGCAGTATACACCTCCCCAATACCGTGACACGGTGACACGGACACGTCTACAACGCCACTGTAGACGATCCAGAGGCCAGTGCCGACGGCAGTATACACCTCCCCAATACCGTGACACGGTGACACGGAGACACGTCTACACCGCCACTGTAGACGATCCAGAGGCCAGTGCCGACTGCAGTATACACCTCCCCAATACCGTGACACGGTTGACACGGACACGTCTACACCTCCACTGTAGACGATCCGGAGGGTCAGTGGCGACTGCAGTATACACCTCCCCAATACCGTGGACACGGTGACACGGACACGTCTACACCGCCAATGTAGACGATCCAGAGGTTCAGTGGCGACTGCAGTATACACCTCCCCATACCGTGACACGGACACGTCACACCGCCACTGTAGACGATCCAGGTCAGTGCCGACTGCAGTATACACCTCCCCAATACCGTGACACGGAGTGACACGGTGACACGGACGCGTCTACACCGCCACTGTAGACGATCCAGAGGTCAGTGGCGGACTGCAGTATACACCTCCCCAATACCGTGACACGTGTGACACGGGACACGCCTACACCGCCACTGTAGACGATCCAGAGGTCAGTGCCGACTGCAGTATACACCTCCCAATACCGTGACACGGTGACACGGACACGTCTACACCGCTACTGTAGACGATCCAGAGGTCAGTGCCGACTGCAGTATACACCTCCCCAATACCGGTGACACGGTGACCACGGACACGTCTACACCGCCACTGTAGACGATCCAGAGGTCAGTGCCGACTGCAGTATACACCTCCCCAATACCGTGACACGGTGACACGGTGACACGGACACGTCTACACCGCCACTGTAGACGATCCAGAGGTTAGTGCCGACTGCAGTATACACCTCCCCAATACCGTGACACGGTGACACGGACACGTCTACACCGCCACTGTAGACGATCCAGAGGTCAGTGCCGACTGCAGTATACACCTCCCCAATATCGTGACACGGTGACACGGACACGTCTACACCGCCACTGTAGACGATCCAGAGGTCAGTGCCGACTGCAGTATACACCTCTCCAATACCGTGACACGGTGACACGGACACGTCTACACCGCCACTGTAGACGATCCAGAGGTCAGTGCCGACTGCAGTATACACCTCCCCAATACCGTGACACGGTGACACGGACACGTCTACACCGCCACTGTAGACGATCCAGAGGTCAGTGCCGACTGCAGTATTACACCTCCCCAATACCGTGACACGGTGACACGGACACGTCTACACCGCCATTGTAGACGATCCAGAGGTCAGTGCCGACTGCAGTATACACCTCTCCAATACCGTGACACGGTGACACGGACACATCTACACCGCCATTGTAGACGATCCAGAGGTCAGTGGCGACTGCAGTATACACCTCCCCAATACCGTGACACGGTGACACGGACACGTCTACACCGCCACTGTAGACGATCCAGAGGTCAGTGCCGACTGCAGTATACACCTCTCCAATACCGTGACACGGTGACACGGACACATCTACACCGCCATTGTAGACGATCCAGAGGTCAGTGCCGACTGCAGTATACACCTCCCCAATACCGTGACACGGTGACACGGACACGTCTACACCGCCATTGTAGACGATCCAGAGGTCAGTGCCGACTGCAGTATACACCTCCCCAATACCGTGACACGGTGACACGGACACGTCTACACCGCCACTGTAGACGATCCAGAGGTCAGTGCCGACTGCAGTATACACCTCTCCAATACCGTGACACGGTGACACGGACACGTCTACACCGCCACTGTAGACGATCCAGAGGTCAGTGGCGACTGCAGTATACACCTCCCCAATACAGTGACACGGACACGTCTACACCGCCACTGTAGACGATCCAGAGGTCAGTGCCGACTGCAGTATACACCTCCCCAATACCGTGACACGGTGACACGGACACGTCTACACCGCCATTGTAGACGATCCAGAGGTCAGTGGCGACTGCAGTATACACCTCCCCAATACCGTGACACGGTGACACGGACACGTCTACACCGCCACTGTAGACGATCCAGAGGTCAGTGCCGACTGCAGTATACACCTCCCCAATACCGTGACACGGACACGTCTACATCGCCACTGTAGACGATCCAGAGGTCAGTGCCGACTGCAGTATACACCTCCCCAATACCGTGACACGGTGACACGGACACATCTACACCGCCATTGTAGACGATCCAGAGGTCAGTGCCGACTGCAGTATACACCTCTCCAATACCGTGACACGGTGACACGGTGACACGGACACGTCTACACCGTCACTGTAGACGATCCAGAGGTCAGTGCCGACTGCAGTATACACCTCCCAATACCGTGACACGGCGACACGGACACGTCTACACCGTCACTGTAGACAATCCAGAGGTCAGTGCCGACGGCAGTATGCACCTCCCAATACCGTGACACGGTGACACGGACACGTCTACACCGTCACTGTAGACGATCCAGAGGTCAGTGCCGACTGCAGTATACACCTCCCAATACCGTGACACGGTGACACGGACACGTCTACACCGCCACTGTAGACGATCCAGAGGTCAGTGCCGACTGCAGTATACACCTCCCCAATACCGTGACACGGTGACACGGACACGTCTACACCGCCACTGTAGACGATCCAGAGGTCAGTGCCGACTGCAGTATACACCTCCCCAATACCGTGACACGGTGACACGGATACGTCTATACCGCCACTGTAGACGATCCAGAGGTCAGTGCCGACTGCAGTATACACCTCTCCAATACCGTGACACGGTGACACGGTGACACGGACACGTCTACACCGCCACTGTAGACGATCCAGAGGTCAGTGCCGACTGCAGTATACACCTCCCCAATACCGTGACACGGTGACACGGACACGTCTACACCGCCACTGTAGACGATCCAGAGGTCAGTGCCGACTGCAGTATACACCTCCCAATACCGTGACACAGTGACACGGACACATCTACACCGCCACTGTAGACGATCCAGAGGTCAGTGCCGACTGCAGTATACACCTCCCCAATACCGTGACACGGTGACACGGACACGTCTACACCGCCACTGTAGACGATCCAGAGGTCAGTGCCGACTGCAGTATACACCTCTCCAATACCGTGACACGGTGACACGGACACGTCTACACCGCCACTGTAGACGATCCAGAGGTCAGTGCCGACTGCAGTATACACCTCCCCAATACCGTGACACGGTGACACGGACACGTCTACACCGCCATTGTAGACGATACAGAGGTCAGTGGCGACTGCAGTATACACCTCTCCAATACCGTGACACGGTGACACGGATACGTCTACACCGCCACTGTAGACGATCCAGAGGTCAGTGCCGACTGCAGTATACACCTCCCCAATACCGTGACACGGTGACACGGACACGTCTACACCGCCATCGTAGACGATCCAGAGGTCAGTACCGACTGCAGTATAAACCTCCCCAATACTGTGACACGGTGACACGGACACGTCTACACCGCCATCGTAGACGATCCAGAGGTCAGTGCCGACTGCAGTATACACCTCCCCAATACCGTGACACGGTGACACGGATACGTCTACACCGCCATCGTAGACGATCCAGAGGTCAGTACCGACTGCAGTATACACCTCCCCAATACCGTGACACGGTGACACGGATACGTCTACACCGCCATCGTAGACGATCCAGAGGTCAGTGCCGACTGCCGTATACACCTCCCCAATACCGTGACACGGTGACACGGACACGTCTACACCACCACTGTAGACGATCCAGAGGTCAGTGCCGACTGCAGTATACACCTCCCAATACCGTGACACGGTGACACGGACACGTCAACACCGCCACTGTAGACGATCCAGAGGTCAGTGCCGACTGCAGTATACACCTCCCCAATACCGTGACACGGTGACACAGACACGTCTACACCGTCACTGTAGACGATCAAGAGGTCAGTGCCGACTGCAGTATACACCTCCCCAATACCGTGACACGGTGACACGGTGACACGGACACGTCTACACCGCCATTGTAGACGATCCAGAGGTCAGTGCCGACTGCAGTATACACCTCCCCAATACCGTGACACGGTGACACAGACACGTCTACACCGTCACTGTAGACGATCCAGAGGTCAGTGCCGACTGCAGTATACACCTCCCCAATACCGTGACACGGTGACACGGTGACACGGACACGTCTACACCGCCATTGTAGACGATCCAGAGGTCAGTGCCGACTGCAGTATACACCTCCCCAATACCGTGACACGGTGACACGGACACGTCTACACCGCCACTGTAGACGATCCAGAGGTCAGTGGCGACTGCAGTATACACCTCCCCAATACCGTGACACGGTGACACGGACACGTCTACACCGCCACTGTAGACGATCCAGAGGTCAGTGCCGACTGCAGTATACACCTCCCCAATACCGTGACACGGTGACACGGACACGTCTACACCGCCACTGTAGACGATCCAGAGGTCAGTGTCGACTGCAGTATACACCTCCCCAATACCGTGACACGGTGACACGGACACGTCTACACCGTCACTGTAGACGATCCAGAGGTCAGTGCCGACTGCAGTATACACCTCCTCAATACCGTGACACGGTGACACGGACACGTCTTAACCGCCACTGTAGACGATCCAGAGGTCAGTGCCGACTGCAGTATACACCTCCCCAATACCGTGACACGGTGACACGGACACGTCTACACCGCCACTGTAGACGATCCAGAGGTCAGTGCCGACTGCAGTATACACCTCCCAATACCGTGACACGGTGACACGGACACGTCAACACCGCCACTGTAGACGATCCAGAGGTCAGTGCCGACTGCAGTATACACCTCCCCAATACCGTGACACGGTGACACAGACACGTCTACACCGTCACTGTAGACGATCAAGAGGTCAGTGCCGACTGCAGTATACACCTCCCCAATACCGTGACACGGTGACACGGTGACACGGACACGTCTACACCGCCATTGTAGACGATCCAGAGGTCAGTGCCGACTGCAGTATACACCTCCCCAATACCGTGACACGGTGACACAGACACGTCTACACCGTCACTGTAGACGATCCAGAGGTCAGTGCCGACTGCAGTATACACCTCCCCAATACCGTGACACGGTGACACGGTGACACGGACACGTCTACACCGCCATTGTAGACGATCCAGAGGTCAGTGCCGACTGCAGTATACACCTCCCCAATACCGTGACACGGTGACACGGACACGTCTACACCGCCACTATAGACGATCCAGAGGTCAGTGGCGACTGCAGTATACACCTCCCCAATACCGTGACACGGTGACACGGACACGTCTACACCGCCACTGTAGACGATCCAGAGGTCAGTGCCGACTGCAGTATACACCTCCCCAATACCGTGACACGGTGACACGGACACGTCTACACCGCCACTGTAGACGATCCAGAGGTCAGTGTCGACTGCAGTATACACCTCCCCAATACCGTGACACGGTGACACGGACACGTCTACACCGTCACTGTAGACGATCCAGAGGTCAGTGCCGACTGCAGTATACACCTCCTCAATACCGTGACACGGTGACACGGACACGTCTACACCGCCACTGTAGACGATCGAGAGGTCAGTGCCGACTGCAGTATACACCTCCCCAATACCGTGACACGGTGACACGGACACGTCTACACCGCCACTGTAGACGATCCAGAGGTCAGTGCCGACTGCAGTATACACCTCCCCAATACCGTGACACGGTGACACGGTGACACGGACACGTCTACACCGCCACTGTAGACGATCCAGAGGTCAGTGCCGACTGCAGTATACACCTCCCCAATACCGTGACACGGTGACACGGACACGTCTACACCGCCACTGTAGATGATCCAGAGGTCAGTGCCGACTGCAGTATACACCTCCCCAATACCGTGACACGGTGACACGGTGACACGGACACGTCTACACCGTCACTGTAGACGATCCAGAGGTCAGTGCCGACTGCAGTATACACCTCCCCAATACCGTGACACGGTGACACAGACACGTCTACACCGCCACTGTAGACGATCCAGAGGTCAGTGCCGACTGCAGTATACACCTCCCCAATACCGTGACACCGTGACACGGTGACACGGACATGTCTACACCGCCACTGTAGACGATCCAGAGGTCAGTGGCGACTGCAGTATACACCTCCCCAGTACCGTGACACGGACACGTCTACACCGCCACTGTAGACGATCCAGAGGTCAGTGCCGACTGCAGTATACACCTCCCCAATACCGTGACACGGTGACACGGACACGTCTACACCGCCAATGTAGACGATCCAGAGGTCAGTACCGACTGCAGTATACACCTCCCCAATACCGTGACACGGTGACACGGTGACACGGTGACACGGACACGTCTACACCGCCACTGTAGACGATCCAGAGGTCAGTGCCGACTGCAGTATACACCTCCCCAATACCGTGACACGGTGACACGGACACGTCTACACCGCCACTGTAGACGATCCAGAGGTCAGTGCCGACTGCAGTATACACCTCCCCAATACCGTGACACGGTGACACGGACACGTCTACACCGCCACTGTAGACGATCCAGAGGTCAGTGGCGACTGCAGTATACACCTCCCCAATAACGTGACACGGTGACACGGACACGTCTACACCGCCACTGTAGACGATCCAGAGGTCAGTGCCGACTGCAGTATACACCTCCCCAATACCGTGACACGGTGACACGGACACGTCTACACCGCCACTGTAGACGATCCAGAGGTCAGTGCCGACTGCAGTATACACCTCCCCAATACCGTGACACGGGGACACGGACACGTCTACACCGCCACTGTAGACGATCCAGAGGCCAGTGCCGACGGCAGTATACACCTCCCCAATACCGTGACACGGTGACACGGACACGTCTACACCGCCACTGTAGACGATCCAGAGGCCAGTGCCGACTGCAGTATACACCTCCCCAATACCGTGACACGGTGACACGGACACGTCTACACCTCCACTGTAGACGATCCGGAGGTCAGTGGCGACTGCAGTATACACCTCCCCAATACCGTGACACGGTGACACGGACACGTCTACACCGCCAATGTAGACGATCCAGAGGTCAGTGGCGACTGCAGTATACACCTCCCCAATACCGTGACACGGACACGTCTACACCGCCACTGTAGACGATCCAGAGGTCAGTGCCGACTGCAGTATACACCTCCCCAATACCGTGACACGGTGACACGGTGACACGGACGCGTCTACACCGCCACTGTAGACGATCCAGAGGTCAGTGGCGACTGCAGTATACACCTCCCCAATACCGTGACACGGTGACACGGACACGTCTACACCGCCACTGTAGACGATCCAGAGGTCAGTGCCGACTGCAGTATACACCTCTCCAATACCGTGACACGGTGACACGGACACATCTACACCGCCATTGTAGACGATCCAGAGGTCAGTGCCGACTGCAGTATACACCTCCCCAATACCGTGACACGGTGACACGGACACGTCTACACCGCCATTGTAGACGATCCAGAGGTCAGTGCCGACTGCAGTATACACCTCCCCAATACCGTGACACGGTGACACGGACACGTCTACACCGCCACTGTAGACGATCCAGAGGTCAGTGCCGACTGCAGTATACACCTCTCCAATACCGTGACACGGTGACACGGACACGTCTACACCGCCACTGTAGACGATCCAGAGGTCAGTGGCGACTGCAGTATACACCTCCCCAATACAGTGACACGGACACGTCTACACCGCCACTGTAGACGATCCAGAGGTCAGTGCCGACTGCAGTATACACCTCCCCAATACCGTGACACGGTGACACGGACACGTCTACACCGCCATTGTAGACGATCCAGAGGTCAGTGGCGACTGCAGTATACACCTCCCCAATACCGTGACACGGTGACACGGACACGTCTACACCGCCACTGTAGACGATCCAGAGGTCAGTGCCGACTGCAGTATACACCTCCCCAATACCGTGACACGGACACGTCTACATCGCCACTGTAGACGATCCAGAGGTCAGTGCCGACTGCAGTATACACCTCCCCAATACCGTGACACGGTGACACGGACACATCTACACCGCCATTGTAGACGATCCAGAGGTCAGTGCCGACTGCAGTATACACCTCTCCAATACCGTGACACGGTGACACGGTGACACGGACACGTCTACACCGTCACTGTAGACGATCCAGAGGTCAGTGCCGACTGCAGTATACACCTCCCAATACCGTGACACGGCGACACGGACACGTCTACACCGTCACTGTAGACAATCCAGAGGTCAGTGCCGACGGCAGTATGCACCTCCCAATACCGTGACACGGTGACACGGACACGTCTACACCGTCACTGTAGACGATCCAGAGGTCAGTGCCGACTGCAGTATACACCTCCCAATACCGTGACACGGTGACACGGACACGTCTACACCGCCACTGTAGACGATCCAGAGGTCAGTGCCGACTGCAGTATACACCTCCCCAATACCGTGACACGGTGACACGGACACGTCTACACCGCCACTGTAGACGATCCAGAGGTCAGTGCCGACTGCAGTATACACCTCCCCAATACCGTGACACGGTGACACGGATACGTCTATACCGCCACTGTAGACGATCCAGAGGTCAGTGCCGACTGCAGTATACACCTCTCCAATACCGTGACACGGTGACACGGTGACACGGACACGTCTACACCGCCACTGTAGACGATCCAGAGGTCAGTGCCGACTGCAGTATACACCTCCCCAATACCGTGACACGGTGACACGGACACGTCTACACCGCCACTGTAGACGATCCAGAGGTCAGTGCCGACTGCAGTATACACCTCCCAATACCGTGACACAGTGACACGGACACATCTACACCGCCACTGTAGACGATCCAGAGGTCAGTGCCGACTGCAGTATACACCTCCCCAATACCGTGACACGGTGACACGGACACGTCTACACCGCCACTGTAGACGATCCAGAGGTCAGTGCCGACTGCAGTATACACCTCTCCAATACCGTGACACGGTGACACGGACACGTCTACACCGCCACTGTAGACGATCCAGAGGTCAGTGCCGACTGCAGTATACACCTCCCCAATACCGTGACACGGTGACACGGACACGTCTACACCGCCATTGTAGACGATACAGAGGTCAGTGGCGACTGCAGTATACACCTCTCCAATACCGTGACACGGTGACACGGATACGTCTACACCGCCACTGTAGACGATCCAGAGGTCAGTGCCGACTGCAGTATACACCTCCCCAATACCGTGACACGGTGACACGGACACGTCTACACCGCCATCGTAGACGATCCAGAGGTCAGTACCGACTGCAGTATAAACCTCCCCAATACTGTGACACGGTGACACGGACACGTCTACACCGCCATCGTAGACGATCCAGAGGTCAGTGCCGACTGCAGTATACACCTCCCCAATACCGTGACACGGTGACACGGATACGTCTACACCGCCATCGTAGACGATCCAGAGGTCAGTACCGACTGCAGTATACACCTCCCCAATACCGTGACACGGTGACACGGATACGTCTACACCGCCATCGTAGACGATCCAGAGGTCAGTGCCGACTGCCGTATACACCTCCCCAATACCGTGACACGGTGACACGGACACGTCTACACCACCACTGTAGACGATCCAGAGGTCAGTGCCGACTGCAGTATACACCTCCCAATACCGTGACACGGTGACACGGACACGTCAACACCGCCACTGTAGACGATCCAGAGGTCAGTGCCGACTGCAGTATACACCTCCCCAATACCGTGACACGGTGACACAGACACGTCTACACCGTCACTGTAGACGATCAAGAGGTCAGTGCCGACTGCAGTATACACCTCCCCAATACCGTGACACGGTGACACGGTGACACGGACACGTCTACACCGCCATTGTAGACGATCCAGAGGTCAGTGCCGACTGCAGTATACACCTCCCCAATACCGTGACACGGTGACACAGACACGTCTACACCGTCACTGTAGACGATCCAGAGGTCAGTGCCGACTGCAGTATACACCTCCCCAATACCGTGACACGGTGACACGGTGACACGGACACGTCTACACCGCCATTGTAGACGATCCAGAGGTCAGTGCCGACTGCAGTATACACCTCCCCAATACCGTGACACGGTGACACGGACACGTCTACACCGCCACTGTAGACGATCCAGAGGTCAGTGGCGACTGCAGTATACACCTCCCCAATACCGTGACACGGTGACACGGACACGTCTACACCGCCACTGTAGACGATCCAGAGGTCAGTGCCGACTGCAGTATACACCTCCCCAATACCGTGACACGGTGACACGGACACGTCTACACCGCCACTGTAGACGATCCAGAGGTCAGTGTCGACTGCAGTATACACCTCCCCAATACCGTGACACGGTGACACGGACACGTCTACACCGTCACTGTAGACGATCCAGAGGTCAGTGCCGACTGCAGTATACACCTCCTCAATACCGTGACACGGTGACACGGACACGTCTTAACCGCCACTGTAGACGATCCAGAGGTCAGTGCCGACTGCAGTATACACCTCCCCAATACCGTGACACGGTGACACGGACACGTCTACACCGCCACTGTAGACGATCCAGAGGTCAGTGCCGACTGCAGTATACACCTCCCAATACCGTGACACGGTGACACGGACACGTCAACACCGCCACTGTAGACGATCCAGAGGTCAGTGCCGACTGCAGTATACACCTCCCCAATACCGTGACACGGTGACACAGACACGTCTACACCGTCACTGTAGACGATCAAGAGGTCAGTGCCGACTGCAGTATACACCTCCCCAATACCGTGACACGGTGACACGGTGACACGGACACGTCTACACCGCCATTGTAGACGATCCAGAGGTCAGTGCCGACTGCAGTATACACCTCCCCAATACCGTGACACGGTGACACAGACACGTCTACACCGTCACTGTAGACGATCCAGAGGTCAGTGCCGACTGCAGTATACACCTCCCCAATACCGTGACACGGTGACACGGTGACACGGACACGTCTACACCGCCATTGTAGACGATCCAGAGGTCAGTGCCGACTGCAGTATACACCTCCCCAATACCGTGACACGGTGACACGGACACGTCTACACCGCCACTATAGACGATCCAGAGGTCAGTGGCGACTGCAGTATACACCTCCCCAATACCGTGACACGGTGACACGGACACGTCTACACCGCCACTGTAGACGATCCAGAGGTCAGTGCCGACTGCAGTATACACCTCCCCAATACCGTGACACGGTGACACGGACACGTCTACACCGCCACTGTAGACGATCCAGAGGTCAGTGTCGACTGCAGTATACACCTCCCCAATACCGTGACACGGTGACACGGACACGTCTACACCGTCACTGTAGACGATCCAGAGGTCAGTGCCGACTGCAGTATACACCTCCTCAATACCGTGACACGGTGACACGGACACGTCTACACCGCCACTGTAGACGATCGAGAGGTCAGTGCCGACTGCAGTATACACCTCCCCAATACCGTGACACGGTGACACGGACACGTCTACACCGCCACTGTAGACGATCCAGAGGTCAGTGCCGACTGCAGTATACACCTCCCCAATACCGTGACACGGTGACACGGTGACACGGACACGTCTACACCGCCACTGTAGACGATCCAGAGGTCAGTGCCGACTGCAGTATACACCTCCCCAATACCGTGACACGGTGACACGGACACGTCTACACCGCCACTGTAGATGATCCAGAGGTCAGTGCCGACTGCAGTATACACCTCCCCAATACCGTGACACGGTGACACGGTGACACGGACACGTCTACACCGTCACTGTAGACGATCCAGAGGTCAGTGCCGACTGCAGTATACACCTCCCCAATACCGTGACACGGTGACACAGACACGTCTACACCGCCACTGTAGACGATCCAGAGGTCAGTGCCGACTGCAGTATACACCTCCCCAATACCGTGACACCGTGACACGGTGACACGGACATGTCTACACCGCCACTGTAGACGATCCAGAGGTCAGTGGCGACTGCAGTATACACCTCCCCAGTACCGTGACACGGACACGTCTACACCGCCACTGTAGACGATCCAGAGGTCAGTGCCGACTGCAGTATACACCTCCCCAATACCGTGACACGGTGACACGGACACGTCTACACCGCCAATGTAGACGATCCAGAGGTCAGTACCGACTGCAGTATACACCTCCCCAATACCGTGACACGGTGACACGGTGACACGGTGACACGGACACGTCTACACCGCCACTGTAGACGATCCAGAGGTCAGTGCCGACTGCAGTATACACCTCCCCAATACCGTGACACGGTGACACGGACACGTCTACACCGCCACTGTAGACGATCCAGAGGTCAGTGCCGACTGCAGTATACACCTCCCCAATACCGTGACACGGTGACACGGACACGTCTACACCGCCACTGTAGACGATCCAGAGGTCAGTGGCGACTGCAGTATACACCTCCCCAATAACGTGACACGGTGACACGGACACGTCTACACCGCCACTGTAGACGATCCAGAGGTCAGTGCCGACTGCAGTATACACCTCCCCAATACCGTGACACGGTGACACGGACACGTCTACACCGCCACTGTAGACGATCCAGAGGTCAGTGCCGACTGCAGTATACACCTCCCCAATACCGTGACACGGGGACACGGACACGTCTACACCGCCACTGTAGACGATCCAGAGGCCAGTGCCGACGGCAGTATACACCTCCCCAATACCGTGACACGGTGACACGGACACGTCTACACCGCCACTGTAGACGATCCAGAGGTCAGTGCCGACTGCAGTATACACCTCCCCAATACCGTGACACGGTGACACGGACACGTCTACACCTCCACTGTAGACGATCCGGAGGTCAGTGGCGACTGCAGTATACACCTCCCCAATACCGTGACACGGTGACACGGACACGTCTACACCGCCAATGTAGACGATCCAGAGGTCAGTGGCGACTGCAGTATACACCTCCCCAATACCGTGACACGGACACGTCTACACCGCCACTGTAGACGATCCAGAGGTCAGTGCCGACTGCAGTATACACCTCCCCAATACCGTGACACGGTGACACGGTGACACGGACGCGTCTACACCGCCACTGTAGACGATCCAGAGGTCAGTGGCGACTGCAGTATACACCTCCCCAATACCGTGACACGGTGACACGGACACGTCTACACCGCCACTGTAGACGATCCAGAGGTCAGTGCCGACTGCAGTATACACCTCCCAATGCCGTGACACGGTGACACGGACACGTCTACACCGCTACTGTAGACGATCCAGAGGTCAGTGCCGACTGCAGTATACACCTCCCCAATACCGTGACACGGTGACACGGACACGTCTACACCGCCACTGTAGACGATCCAGAGGTCAGTGCCGACTGCAGTATACACCTCCCCAATACCGTGACACGGTGACACGGTGACACGGACACGTCTACACCGCCACTGTAGACGATCCAGAGGTTAGTGCCGACTGCAGTATACACCTCCCCAATACCGTGACACGGTGACACGGACACGTCTACACCGCCACTGTAGACGATCCAGAGGTCAGTGCCGACTGCAGTATACACCTCCCCAATATCGTGACACGGTGACACGGACACGTCTACACCGCCACTGTAGACGATCCAGAGGTCAGTGCCGACTGCAGTATACACCTCTCCAATACCGTGACACGGTGACACGGACACGTCTACACCGCCACTGTAGACGATCCAGAGGTCAGTGCCGACTGCAGTATACACCTCCCCAATACCGTGACACGGTGACACGGACACGTCTACACCGCCACTGTAGACGATCCAGAGGTCAGTGCCGACTGCAGTATACACCTCCCCAATACCGTGACACGGTGACACGGACACGTCTACACCGCCATTGTAGACGATCCAGAGGTCAGTGCCGACTGCAGTATACACCTCTCCAATACCGTGACACGGTGACACGGACACATCTACACCGCCATTGTAGACGATCCAGAGGTCAGTGCCGACTGCAGTATACACCTCCCCAATACCGTGACACGGTGACACGGACACGTCTACACCGCCACTGTAGACGATCCAGAGGTCAGTGCCGACTGCAGTATACACCTCTCCAATACCGTGACACGGTGACACGGACACATCTACACCGCCATTGTAGACGATCCAGAGGTCAGTGCCGACTGCAGTATACACCTCCCCAATACCGTGACACGGTGACACGGACACATCTCCACCGCCACTGAAGACGATCCAGAGGTCAGTGCCGACTGCAGTATACACCTCCCCAATACCATGACACGGTGACACGGACACGTCTACACCGCCATTGTAGACGATCCAGAGGTCAGTGCCGACTGCAGTATACACCTCCCCAATACCGTGACACGGTGACACGGACACGTCTACACCGCCACTGTAGACGATCCAGAGGTCAGTGCCGACTGCAGTATACACCTCTCCAATACCGTGACACGGTGACACGGACACGTCTACACCGCCACTGTAGACGATCCAGAGGTCAGTGGCGACTGCAGTATACATCTCCCCAATACCGTGACACGGACACGTCTACACCGCCACTGTAGACGATCCAGAGGTCAGTGCCGACTGCAGTATACACCTCCCCAATACCGTGACACGGTGACACGGACACGTCTACACCGCCATTGTAGACGATCCAGAGGTCAGTGGCGACTGCAGTATACACCTCCCCAATACCGTGACACGGTGACACGGACACGTCTACACCGCCACTGTAGACGATCCAGAGGTCAGTGCCGACTGCAGTATACACCTCCCCAATACCGTGACACGGACACGTCTACATCGCCACTGTAGACGATCCAGAGGTCAGTGCCGACTGCAGTATACACCTCCCCAATACCGTGACACGGTGACACGGACACATCTACACCGCCATTGTAGACGATCCAGAGGTCAGTGCCGACTGCAGTATACACCTCTCCAATACCGTGACACGGTGACACGGTGACACGGACACGTCTACACCGTCACTGTAGACGATCCAGAGGTCAGTGCCGACTGCAGTATACACCTCCCAATACCGTGACACGGCGACACGGACACGTCTACACCGTCACTGTAGACAATCCAGAGGTCAGTGCCGACGGCAGTATACACCTCCCAATACCGTGACACGGTGACACGGACACGTCTACACCGTCACTGTAGACGATCCAGAGGTCAGTGCCGACTGCAGTATACACCTCCCAATACCGTGACACGGTGACACGGACACGTCTACACCGCCACTGTAGACGATCCAGAGGTCAGTGCCGACTGCAGTATACACCTCCCCAATACCGTGACACGGTGACACGGACACGTCTACACCGCCACTGTAGACGATCCAGAGGTCAGTGCCGACTGCAGTATACACCTCCCCAATACCGTGACACGGTGACACGGATACGTCTATACCGCCACTGTAGACGATCCAGAGGTCAGTGCCGACTGCAGTATACACCTCTCCAATACCGTGACACGGTGACACGGTGACACGGACACGTCTACACCGCCACTGTAGACGATCCAGAGGTCAGTGCCGACTGCAGTATACACCTCCCCAATACCGTGACACGGTGACACGGACACGTCTACACCGCCACTGTAGACGATCCAGAGGTCAGTGCCGACTGCAGTATACACCTCCCAATACCGTGACACAGTGACACGGACACATCTACACCGCCACTGTAGACGATCCAGAGGTCAGTGCCGACTGCAGTATACACCTCCCCAATACCGTGACACGGTGACACGGACACGTCTACACCGCCACTGTAGACGATCCAGAGGTCAGTGCCGACTGCAGTATACACCTCTCCAATACCGTGACACGGTGACACGGACACGTCTACACCGCCACTGTAGACGATCCAGAGGTCAGTGCCGACTGCAGTATACACCTCCCCAATACCGTGACACGGTGACACGGACACGTCTACACCGCCATTGTAGACGATACAGAGGTCAGTGGCGACTGCAGTATACACCTCTCCAATACCGTGACACGGTGACACGGACACGTCTACACCGCCACTGTAGACGATCCAGAGGTCAGTGCCGACTGCAGTATACACCTCCCCAATACCGTGACACGGTGACACGGACACGTCTACACCGCCACTGTAGACGATCCAGAGGTCAGTGCCGACTGCAGTATACACCTCTCCAATACCGTGACACGGTGACACGGACACGTCTACACCGCCACTGTAGACGATCCAGAGGTCAGTGCCGACTGCAGTATACACCTCCCCAATACCGTGACACGGTGACACGGTGACACGGACACGTCTACACCGCCACTGTAGACGATCCAGAGGTCAGTGGCGACTGCAGTATACACCTCCCCAATACCGTGACACGGTGACACGGACACGTCTACACCGCCACTGTAGACGATCCAGAGATCAGTGCCGACTGCAGTATACACCTCCCAATACCGTGACACGGTGACACGGACACGTCTACACCGCCACTGTAGACGATCCAGAGGTCAGTGCCGACTGCAGTATACACCTCCCCAATACCGTGACACGGTGACACGGACACGTCTACACCGCCACTGTAGACGATCCAGAGGTCAGTGCCGACTGCAGTATACACCTCCCCAATACCGTGACACGGTGACACGGTGACACGGACACGTCTACACCGCCACTGTAGACGATCCAGAGGTTAGTGCCGACTGCAGTATACACCTCCCCAATACCGTGACACGGTGACACGGACACGTCTACACCGCCACTGTAGACGATCCAGAGGTCAGTGCCGACTGCAGTATACACCTCCCCAATATCGTGACACGGTGACACGGACACGTCTACACCGCCACTGTAGACGATCCAGAGGTCAGTGTCGACTGCAGTATACACCTTCCCAATACCGTGACACGGTGACACGGACACGTCTACACCGCCACTGTAGACGATCCAGAGGTCAGTGCCGACTGCAGTATACACCTCCCAATACCGTGATACGGTGACACGGACACATCTACACCGCCATTGTAGACGATCCAGAGGTCAGTGCCGACTGCAGTATACACCTCCCCAATACCGTGACACGGTGACACGGACACGTCTACACCTCCACTGTAGACGATCCAGAGGTCAGTGCCGACTGCAGTATACACCTCCCAATACCGTGACACGGTGACACGGACACGTCTACACCGCCACTGTAGACGATCCAGAGGTCAGTGCCGACTGCAGTATACACCTCCCAATACCGTGACACGGTGACACGGACACGTCTACACCGCCACTGTAGACGATCCAGAGGTCAGTGCCGACTGCAGTATACACCTCCCAATACCGTGACACGGTGACACGGACACGTCTACACCGCCACTGTAGACGATCCAGAGGTCAGTGCCGACTGCAGTATACACCTCCCCAATACCGTGACACGGTAACACGGACACGTCTACACCGCCACTGTAGACGATCCAGGGGTCAGTGCCAACTGCAGTATACACCTCCCCAATACCGTGACACGGTGACACGGACACGTCTACACCGCCACTGTAGACGATCCAGAGGTCAGTGCCGACTGCAGTATACACCTCCCCAATACCGTGACACGGTGACACGGTGACACGGGGACACGTCTACACCGCCACTGTAGACGATCCAGAGGTCAGTGCCGACTGCAGTATACACCTCCCAATACCGTGACACGGTGACACGGACACGTCTACACCGCCACTGTAGACGATCCAGAGGTCAGTGCCGACTGCAGTATACACCTCCCCAATACCGTGACACGGTGACACGGACACGTCTACACCGCCACTGTAGACGATCCAGAGGTCAGTGCCGACTGCAGTATACACCTCCCCAATACCGTGACACGGTGACACGGACACGTCTACACCGCCACTGTAGACGATCCAGAGGTCAGTGCCGACTGCAGTATACACCTCCCCAATACCGTGACACGGTGACACGGTGACACGGACACGTCTACACCGCCACTGTAGACGATCCAGAGGTCAGTGCCGACTGCAGTATACACCTCCCAATACCGTGACACGGTGACACGGACACGTCTACACCGCCACTGTAGACGATCCAGAGGTCAGTGCCGACTGCAGTATACACCTCCCAATACCGTGACACGGTGACACGGACACATCTACACCGCCACTGTAGACGATCCAGAGGTCAGTGCCGACTGCAGTATACACCTCCCCAATACCGTGACACGGTGACACGGGCACATCTACACCGCCATTGTAGACGATCCAGAGGTCAGTGCCGACTGCAGTATACACCTCCCCAATACCGTGACACGGTGACACGGACACGTCTACACAGCCATTGTAGACGATCCAGAGGTCAGTGCCGACTGCAGTATACACCTCCCCAATACCGTGTCACGGTGACACGGACACGTCTACACCGCCATTGTAGACGGTCCAGAGGTCAGTGCCGACTGCAGTATACACCTCCCCAATACCGTGACACGGTGACACGGACACGTCTACACCGCCACTGTAGACGATCCAGAGGTCAGTGCCGACTGCAGTATACACCTCCCCAATACCGTGACACGGTGACACGGACACGTCTACACCGCCACTGTAGACGATCCAGAGGTCAGTGCCGACTGCAGTATACACCTCCCCAATACCGTGACACGGTGACACGGACACGTCTTCACCGCCACTGTAGACGATCCAGAGGTCAGTGCCGACTGCAGTATACACCTCCCCAATACCGCGACACGGTGACACGGACACGTCTACACCGCCACTGTAGACGATCCAGAGGTCAGTGCCGACTGCAGTATACACCTCCCCAATACCGTGACACGGTGACACGGACACGTCTACACCGCCATTGTAGACGATCCAGAGGTGAGTGCCGACTGCAGTATACACCTCTCCAATACCGTGACACGGTGACACGGACACATCTACACCGCCATTGTAGACGATCCAGAGGTCAGTGCCGACTGCAGTATACACCTCCCCAATACCGTGACACGGTGACACGGACACATCTACACCGCCATTGTAGACGATCCAGAGGTCAGTGCCGACTGCAGTATACACCTCTCCAATACCGTGACACGGTGACACGGTGACACGGACACGTCTACACCGTCACTGTAGACGATCCAGAGGTCAGTGCCGACTGCAGTATACACCTCCCAATACCGTGACACGGCGACACGGACACGTCTACACCGTCACTGTAGACAATCCAGAGGTCAGTGCCGACGGCAGTATACACCTCCCAATACCGTGACACGGTGACACGGACACGTCTACACCGTCACTGTAGACGATCCAGAGGTCAGTGCCGACTGCAGTATACACCTCCCAATACCGTGACACGGTGACACGGACACGTCTACACCGCCACTGTAGACGATCCAGAGGTCAGTGCCGACTGCAGTATACACCTCCCCAATACCGTGACACGGTGACACGGACACGTCTACACCGCCACTGTAGACGATCCAGAGGTCAGTGCCGACTGCAGTATACACCTCCCCAATACCGTGACACGGTGACACGGATACGTCTATACCGCCACTGTAGACGATCCAGAGGTCAGTGCCGACTGCAGTATACACCTCTCCAATACCGTGACACGGTGACACGGTGACACGGACACGTCTACACCGCCACTGTAGACGATCCAGAGGTCAGTGCCGACTGCAGTATACACCTCCCCAATACCGTGACACGGTGACACGGACACGTCTACACCGCCACTGTAGACGATCCAGAGGTCAGTGCCGACTGCAGTATACACCTCCCAATACCGTGACACAGTGACACGGACACATCTACACCGCCACTGTAGACGATCCAGAGGTCAGTACCGACTGCAGTATACACCTCCCCAATACCGTGACACGGTGACACGGACACGTCTACACCGCCACTGTAGACGATCCAGAGGTCAGTGCCGACTGCAGTATACACCTCTCCAATACCGTGACACGGTGACACGGACACGTCTACACCGCCACTGTAGACGATCCAGAGGTCAGTGCCGACTGCAGTATACACCTCCCCAATACCGTGACACGGTGACACGGACACGTCTACATCGCCACTGTAGACGATCCAGAGGTCAGTGCCGACTGCAGTATACACCTCCCCAATACCGTGACACGGTGACACGGACACATCTACACCGCCATTGTAGACGATCCAGAGGTCAGTGCCGACTGCAGTATACACCTCTCCAATACCGTGACACGGTGACACGGTGACACGGACACGTCTACACCGTCACTGTAGACGATCCAGAGGTCAGTGCCGACTGCAGTATACACCTCCCAATACCGTGACACGGCGACACGGACACGTCTACACCGTCACTGTAGACAATCCAGAGGTCAGTGCCGACGGCAGTATACACCTCCCAATACCGTGACACGGTGACACGGACACGTCTACACCGTCACTGTAGACGATCCAGAGGTCAGTGCCGACTGCAGTATACACCTCCCAATACCGTGACACGGTGACACGGACACGTCTACACCGCCACTGTAGACGATCCAGAGGTCAGTGCCGACTGCAGTATACACCTCCCCAATACCGTGACACGGTGACACGGACACGTCTACACCGCCACTGTAGACGATCCAGAGGTCAGTGCCGACTGCAGTATACACCTCCCCAATACCGTGACACGGTGACACGGATACGTCTATACCGCCACTGTAGACGATCCAGAGGTCAGTGCCGACTGCAGTATACACCTCTCCAATACCGTGACACGGTGACACGGTGACACGGACACGTCTACACCGCCACTGTAGACGATCCAGAGGTCAGTGCCGACTGCAGTATACACCTCCCCAATACCGTGACACGGTGACACGGACACGTCTACACCGCCACTGTAGACGATCCAGAGGTCAGTGCCGACTGCAGTATACACCTCCCAATACCGTGACACAGTGACACGGACACATCTACACCGCCACTGTAGACGATCCAGAGGTCAGTGCCGACTGCAGTATACACCTCCCCAATACCGTGACACGGTGACACGGACACGTCTACACCGCCACTGTAGACGATCCAGAGGTCAGTGCCGACTGCAGTATACACCTCTCCAATACCGTGACACGGTGACACGGACACGTCTACACCACCACTGTAGACGATCCAGAGGTCAGTACCGACTGCAGTATACACCTCCCCAATACCGTGACACGGTGACACGGACACGTCTACACCGCCATTGTAGACGATACAGAGGTCAGTGGCGACTGCAGTATACACCTCTCCAATACCGTGACACGGTGACACGGACACGTCTACACCGCCACTGTAGACGATCCAGAGGTCAGTGCCGACTGCAGTATACACCTCCCCAATACCGTGACACGGTGACACGGACACGTCTACACCGCCACTGTAGACGATCCAGAGGTCAGTGCCGACTGCAGTATACACCTCTCCAATACCGTGACACGGTGACACGGACACGTCTACACCGCCACTGTAGACGATCCAGAGGTCAGTGCCGACTGCAGTATACACCTCCCCAATACCGTGACACGGTGACACGGTGACACGGACACGTCTACACCGCCACTGTAGACGATCCAGAGGTCAGTGGCGACTGCAGTATACACCTCCCCAAGACCGTGACACGGTGACACGGACACGTCTACACCGCCACTGTAGACGATCCAGAGATCAGTGCCGACTGCAGTATACACCTCCCAATACCGTGACACGGTGACACGGACACGTCTACACCGCCACTGTAGACGATCCAGAGGTCAGTGCCGACTGCAGTATACACCTCCCCAATACCGTGACACGGTGACACGGACACGTCTACACCGCCACTGTAGACGATCCAGAGGTCAGTGCCGACTGCAGTATACACCTCCCCAATACCGTGACACGGTGACACGGTGACACGGACACGTCTACACCGCCACTGTAGACGATCCAGAGGTTAGTGCCGACTGCAGTATACACCTCCCCAATACCGTGACACGGTGACACGGACACGTCTACACCGCCACTGTAGACGATCCAGAGGTCAGTGCCGACTGCAGTATACACCTCTCCAATATCGTGACACGGTGACACGGACACGTCTACACCGCCACTGTAGACGATCCAGAGGTCAGTGTCGACTGCAGTATACACCTTCCCAATACCGTGACACGGTGACACGGACACGTCTACACCGCCACTGTAGACGATCCAGAGGTCAGTGCCGACTGCAGTATACACCTCCCAATACCGTGATACGGTGACACGGACACATCTACACCGCCATTGTAGACGATCCAGAGGTCAGTGCCGACTGCAGTATACACCTCCCCAATACCGTGACACGGTGACACGGACACGTCTACACCTCCACTGTAGACGATCCAGAGGTCAGTGCCGACTGCAGTATACACCTCCCAATACCGTGACACGGTGACACGGACACGTCTACACCGCCACTGTAGACGATCCAGAGGTCAGTGCCGACTGCAGTATACACCTCCCAATACCGTGACACGGTGACACGGACACGTCTACACCGCCACTGTAGACGATCCAGAGGTCAGTGCCGACTGCAGTATACACCTCCCAATACCGTGACACGGTGACACGGACACGTCTACACCGCCACTGTAGACGATCCAGAGGTCAGTGCCGACTGCAGTATACACCTCCCCAATACCGTGACACGGTAACACGGACACGTCTACACCGCCACTGTAGACGATCCAGGGGTCAGTGCCAACTGCAGTATACACCTCCCCAATACCGTGACACGGTGACACGGACACGTCTACACCGCCACTGTAGACGATCCAGAGGTCAGTGCCGACTGCAGTATACACCTCCCCAATACCGTGACACGGTGACACGGTGACACGGGGACACGTCTACACCGCCACTGTAGACGATCCAGAGGTCAGTGCCGACTGCAGTATACACCTCCCAATACCGTGACACGGTGACACGGACACGTCTACACCGCCACTGTAGACGATCCAGAGGTCAGTGCCGACTGCAGTATACACCTCCCCAATACCGTGACACGGTGACACGGACACGTCTACACCGCCACTGTAGACGATCCAGAGGTCAGTGCCGACTGCAGTATACACCTCCCCAATACCGTGACACGGTGACACGGACACGTCTACACCGCCACTGTAGACGATCCAGAGGTCAGTGCCGACTGCAGTATACACCTCCCCAATACCGTGACACGGTGACACGGTGACACGGACACGTCTACACCGCCACTGTAGACGATCCAGAGGTCAGTGCCGACTGCAGTATACACCTCCCAATACCGTGACACGGTGACACGGACACGTCTACACCGCCACTGTAGACGATCCAGAGGTCAGTGCCGACTGCAGTATACACCTCCCAATACCGTGACACGGTGACACGGACACATCTACACCGCCACTGTAGACGATCCAGAGGTCAGTGCCGACTGCAGTATACACCTCCCCAATACCGTGACACGGTGACACGGGCACATCTACACCGCCATTGTAGACGATCCAGAGGTCAGTGCCGACTGCAGTATACACCTCCCCAATACCGTGACACGGTGACACGGACACGTCTACACAGCCATTGTAGACGATCCAGAGGTCAGTGCCGACTGCAGTATACACCTCCCCAATACCGTGTCACGGTGACACGGACACGTCTACACCGCCATTGTAGACGGTCCAGAGGTCAGTGCCGACTGCAGTATACACCTCCCCAATACCGTGACACGGTGACACGGACACGGCTACACCGCCACTGTAGACGATCCAGAGGTCAGTGCCGACTGCAGTATACACCTCCCCAATACCGTGACACGGTGACACGGACACGTCTACACCGCCACTGTAGACGATCCAGAGGTCAGTGCCGACTGCAGTATACACCTCCCCAATACCGTGACACGGTGACACGGACACGTCTTCACCGCCACTGTAGACGATCCAGAGGTCAGTGCCGACTGCAGTATACACCTCCCCAATACCGCGACACGGTGACACGGACACGTCTACACCGCCACTGTAGACGATCCAGAGGTCAGTGCCGACTGCAGTATACACCTCCCCAATACCGTGACACGGTGACACGGACACGTCTACACCGCCATTGTAGACGATCCAGAGGTGAGTGCCGACTGCAGTATACACCTCTCCAATACCGTGACACGGTGACACGGACACATCTACACCGCCATTGTAGACGATCCAGAGGTCAGTGCCGACTGCAGTATACACCTCCCCAATACCGTGACACGGTGACACGGACACATCTACACCGCCATTGTAGACGATCCAGAGGTCAGTGCCGACTGCAGTATACACCTCTCCAATACCGTGACACGGTGACACGGTGACACGGACACGTCTACACCGTCACTGTAGACGATCCAGAGGTCAGTGCCGACTGCAGTATACACCTCCCAATACCGTGACACGGCGACACGGACACGTCTACACCGTCACTGTAGACAATCCAGAGGTCAGTGCCGACGGCAGTATACACCTCCCAATACCGTGACACGGTGACACGGACACGTCTACACCGTCACTGTAGACGATCCAGAGGTCAGTGCCGACTGCAGTATACACCTCCCAATACCGTGACACGGTGACACGGACACGTCTACACCGCCACTGTAGACGATCCAGAGGTCAGTGCCGACTGCAGTATACACCTCCCCAATACCGTGACACGGTGACACGGACACGTCTACACCGCCACTGTAGACGATCCAGAGGTCAGTGCCGACTGCAGTATACACCTCCCCAATACCGTGACACGGTGACACGGATACGTCTATACCGCCACTGTAGACGATCCAGAGGTCAGTGCCGACTGCAGTATACACCTCTCCAATACCGTGACACGGTGACACGGTGACACGGACACGTCTACACCGCCACTGTAGACGATCCAGAGGTCAGTGCCGACTGCAGTATACACCTCCCCAATACCGTGACACGGTGACACGGACACGTCTACACCGCCACTGTAGACGATCCAGAGGTCAGTGCCGACTGCAGTATACACCTCCCCAATACCGTGACACGGTGACACGGACACGTCTACACCGCCACTGTAGACGATCCAGAGGTCAGTGCCGACTGCAGTATACACCTCCCCAATACCGTGACACGGTGACACGGTGACACGGACACGTCTACACCGCCACTGTAGACGATCCAGAGGTCAGTGCCGACTGCAGTATACACCTCCCAATACCGTGACACGGTGACACGGACACGTCTACACCGCCACTGTAGACGATCCAGAGGTCAGTGCCGACTGCAGTATACACCTCCCAATACCGTGACACGGTGACACGGACACATCTACACCGCCACTGTAGACGATCCAGAGGTCAGTGCCGACTGCAGTATACACCTCCCCAATACCGTGACACGGTGACACGGGCACATCTACACCGCCATTGTAGACGATCCAGAGGTCAGTGCCGACTGCAGTATACACCTCCCCAATACCGTGACACGGTGACACGGACACGTCTACACAGCCATTGTAGACGATCCAGAGGTCAGTGCCGACTGCAGTATACACCTCCCCAATACCGTGTCACGGTGACACGGACACGTCTACACCGCCATTGTAGACGGTCCAGAGGTCAGTGCCGACTGCAGTATACACCTCCCCAATACCGTGACACGGTGACACGGACACGGCTACACCGCCACTGTAGACGATCCAGAGGTCAGTGCCGACTGCAGTATACACCTCCCCAATACCGTGACACGGTGACACGGACACGTCTACACCGCCACTGTAGACGATCCAGAGGTCAGTGCCGACTGCAGTATACACCTCCCCAATACCGTGACACGGTGACACGGACACGTCTTCACCGCCACTGTAGACGATCCAGAGGTCAGTGCCGACTGCAGTATACACCTCCCCAATACCGCGACACGGTGACACGGACACGTCTACACCGCCACTGTAGACGATCCAGAGGTCAGTGCCGACTGCAGTATACACCTCCCCAATACCGTGACACGGTGACACGGACACGTCTACACCGCCATTGTAGACGATCCAGAGGTGAGTGCCGACTGCAGTATACACCTCTCCAATACCGTGACACGGTGACACGGACACATCTACACCGCCATTGTAGACGATCCAGAGGTCAGTGCCGACTGCAGTATACACCTCCCCAATACCGTGACACGGTGACACGGACACATCTACACCGCCATTGTAGACGATCCAGAGGTCAGTGCCGACTGCAGTATACACCTCTCCAATACCGTGACACGGTGACACGGTGACACGGACACGTCTACACCGTCACTGTAGACGATCCAGAGGTCAGTGCCGACTGCAGTATACACCTCCCAATACCGTGACACGGCGACACGGACACGTCTACACCGTCACTGTAGACAATCCAGAGGTCAGTGCCGACGGCAGTATACACCTCCCAATACCGTGACACGGTGACACGGACACGTCTACACCGTCACTGTAGACGATCCAGAGGTCAGTGCCGACTGCAGTATACACCTCCAATACCGTGACACGGTGACACGGACACGTCTACACCGCCACTGTAGACGATCCAGAGGTCAGTGCCGACTGCAGTATACACCTCCCCAATACCGTGACACGGTGACACGGACACGTCTACACCGCCACTGTAGACGATCCAGAGGTCAGTGCCGACTGCAGTATACACCTCCCCAATACCGTGACACGGTGACACGGATACGTCTATACCGCCACTGTAGACGATCCAGAGGTCAGTGCCGACTGCAGTATACACCTCTCCAATACCGTGACACGGTGACACGGTGACACGGACACGTCTACACCGCCACTGTAGACGATCCAGAGGTCAGTGCCGACTGCAGTATACACCTCCCCAATACCGTGACACGGTGACACGGACACGTCTACACCGCCACTGTAGACGATCCAGAGGTCAGTGCCGACTGCAGTATACACCTCCCAATACCGTGACACAGTGACACGGACACATCTACACCGCCACTGTAGACGATCCAGAGGTCAGTGCCGACTGCAGTATACACCTCCCCAATACCGTGACACGGTGACACGGACACGTCTACACCGCCACTGTAGACGATCCAGAGGTCAGTGCCGACTGCAGTATACACCTCTCCAATACCGTGACACGGTGACACGGACACGTCTACACCGCCACTGTAGACGATCCAGAGGTCAGTGCCGACTGCAGTATACACCTCCCAATACCGTGACACGGTGACACGGACACGTCTACATCGCCACTGTAGACGATCCAGAGGTCAGTGCCGACTGCAGTATACACCTCCCCAATACCGTGACACGGTGACACGGACACATCTACACCGCCATTGTAGACGATCCAGAGGTCAGTGCCGACTGCAGTATACACCTCTCCAATACCGTGACACGGTGACACGGTGACACGGACACGTCTACACCGTCACTGTAGACGATCCAGAGGTCAGTGCCGACTGCAGTATACACCTCCCAATACCGTGACACGGCGACACGGACACGTCTACACCGTCACTGTAGACAATCCAGAGGTCAGTGCCGACGGCAGTATACACCTCCCAATACCGTGACACGGTGACACGGACACGTCTACACCGTCACTGTAGACGATCCAGAGGTCAGTGCCGACTGCAGTATACACCTCCCAATACCGTGACACGGTGACACGGACACGTCTACACCGCCACTGTAGACGATCCAGAGGTCAGTGCCGACTGCAGTATACACCTCCCCAATACCGTGACACGGTGACACGGACACGTCTACACCGCCACTGTAGACGATCCAGAGGTCAGTGCCGACTGCAGTATACACCTCCCCAATACCGTGACACGGTGACACGGATACGTCTATACCGCCACTGTAGACGATCCAGAGGTCAGTGCCGACTGCAGTATACACCTCTCCAATACCGTGACACGGTGACACGGTGACACGGACACGTCTACACCGCCACTGTAGACGATCCAGAGGTCAGTGCCGACTGCAGTATACACCTCCCCAATACCGTGACACGGTGACACGGACACGTCTACACCGCCACTGTAGACGATCCAGAGGTCAGTGCCGACTGCAGTATACACCTCCCAATACCGTGACACAGTGACACGGACACATCTACACCGCCACTGTAGACGATCCAGAGGTCAGTGCCGACTGCAGTATACACCTCCCCAATACCGTGACACGGTGACACGGACACGTCTACACCGCCACTGTAGACGATCCAGAGGTCAGTGCCGACTGCAGTATACACCTCTCCAATACCGTGACACGGTGACACGGACACGTCTACACCGCCACTGTAGACGATCCAGAGGTCAGTGCCGACTGCAGTATACACCTCCCCA
>JAXIVJ010015054.1:0-32723 GCA_036785665.1 Chirona hameri
TACTGCCCAATGGCTTTCTGCCCAACGGCTTTTTGCCCAACGTCCTACTGCCCAATGGCTTTCTGCCCAACGGCTTTTTGCCCAACGGCCTACTGCCCAACGGCTTTCTGCCCAACGGCCTACTGCCCAACGACTTTTTGCCCAAGGCTCACACTGCCCAAGGACGTTCTACCCAACGGCTTTTTGCCCAAGGCTTACACTGCCCAAGGCCGTTGTGCCCAACGACGTTTTGCCCAACGCACGCTCTGCCCAAACTCAGCAGACCTAAACCTACCGTGTTCTACCCTGTTCTACGCGCTAGAATCACGCCGACGACGGAGACATCTGGCGGTTGATATAAAGCTTTGAGCTTTGGTCAGTAGATGTCCCTAGGTATAGCGCCTGGAATAGTAGGTTCAAGGCTGTACCGCGGAGGTGTTGCGGACACCTGTGCGTTGCGGGATAGTCTACCAAGGTAGACGGCATCTCATTAGTTCACGGTACGTATTGGCGGTGTAGCGTTGGCGGTGTGTGTAAAATATTTGTGAATTGTGCGTTATAGATCTTGTTAAGTAGGTACTTGTGTGGATCTGGTTATTCTGTGTCGGCGTGTGGAGTTTGTGCCGCAACCGGGCCCCGGGGAGAGTGCACGGCGGCGCGCGACTAGAGCAGAGGGCGGAGCGATCGAGAAAGTAATGACCCGGATGACCACTAGCAGATCCAGGGGGGGGGGCAACCAAGGCAGTGTAACTTGGGCAATCTGTGATATAGGCAATATGATATGCACCCCGGCCATTTGGTGGTCTGCGGACGCTGGTGACCTTGGCCGCCCGGCGCGCCGGCTGCGTGGCTTGGCATCACATATCTCGGCCGGGAAGGGACGTGGCAGGGGAGGGTAATTATTGTCGGGCGCCAGGGTCGGGCGTTGAGGGTCGATCCGGCCCGCTGCCGGCGATCCGCCCGCATGCGTCTGTGGACGGCGGCACTGGTCGGCTAATCTCTTGCTTCCTGTAGAATGGCTGACGTTTCGCATAAAGCGCCTCCACACTCCACAATATACATACACATCACTCATTAGTGAATTACCTTGAATTTATGTGTTTGCAATGTACTGAGCTCTCCGAACCGCTGAAGCGAATGTCAACATCTAGCACCTGCGGAGAGGACGGCCGACTGCGTCACAATCAACATGTTGGTATGGCCTGGCCTGTGATCTTACCGCATGTACTCGATGTTGTCAACGCGTCGATTGTGTCGGGAGTGCTGCCGAAGGAGTGGCAGCGGGCTACTGTGGTTTCCATCCATAAGTCGGGGATTCCGACAGAGCCGAGTAATTCTCGCCCAGTCTCGATACTGCCTGCACTGTAAAAAAAAAAGTTATCTATAATCTAACTGCTTGTTATCCTGTCAAATTTCACTAGCGAAAGGCGTGTGAAGTCAAAAGTCAACACGCATTCCTGGTTAAAGGGATTATACGGGTTTCCGTCCTGAAAGTAAATGCACTCTTTTGCAGTTGTATGAGCTTTACACACGTTTAAGACATATAACAGGGACCTCAGTGCTCATTTAGTCCATTATTTCAGAAATTATCAGCGTTAAAACTTGGGCGTTTTTCGAGACTAGTATCAGATAACGAGTACTTGATCGGCAGTCGGCACCCCTTTTATCTTAAGATCAATTTGAGAGTTTTGAATTATCTGCAAGTCCTACACTGGATCACACAATTATTATGCAATTCAAAACTGACGGGACTTTGTATTACTACACACTGTTCGTTGAGGTGTTTTTCTGGTTTTCTTTTCTCTGGCCTTTAGCGTTGAGAATTTGGTGGTGGCGCATTAATTTTTTGGCATGAAAATTCAAGAAAAATATATAATTTTATGGGAAAACTAGGTAACTGCTGTTGTCGTTGGAACAAAGCAAGTTTATTTTCTTTCAAATATTGCTTATTTTACCGGAAATATGCCATACGTGAGGTGTTTTTATTAGCATAAAAGAGATGACTGGCTCTGCCTCAGCCGGTCCTGCAGAAAATACGCGGTGGCATCACTGCACACTTTGGAATGTCCTTACGTGCAGAAGAGGTAATTTCCAGAAAAAAATGTGGCTACCGTGGGACTTCTACCACCTTTATAAGTACGTTTTACTATGTAACTCAATTATTCTGGGAACAACCCGTATAATCCCTGCATGCTGTGTGTTTGATATTACTCGTAATTCGAGTGTAGAAGTGTTATCAAACTCACCTCAAAGTTTCCCAAACGATGCCAGCTTACACTAATAGAGCGTGTATCCGTGAAACTCGTTTCAGATGCATGCAATTACTCTTAAGCACTAGCGGATCCAGGGGGCAGGGACGTAGCCAAGGGGGGGGGGGGTACGGGGTCATGGCTCCCCTTGAGCAAAACAAAGGTGTACACTAGATAGAATGAGATTCTCTGACGACCCGACCCTACCCCCGCCCCGCCGCCCCCCCCCCCCCCCCCCCCCCCCCCCGGTCAACAACATATGTCTGAGGAGCGAAATTTGCTTGTACCACCGACGTAGCCCCCGCCCCCTGATAAAAATCCTGGCTACGTGCCTGGGGGCATGGCGGCCATGCCCCCCCCCAAACGCCTGAAATCCGAGCAAAATTGACACATTTCCTGATATAGAAGAAAATGTAAGCAACTTTTACAAAAGGAAAGTTTGTTTTAAATCACCTATCAATGCATAAGCACAGAGACGGATCCCGGGGGAGGGGCAAAATGGGCAATAGCCCCCCCCCCTCCCCAAAAAAAAACGAAAAGTTGTGGGGGGGGGCAAAAGTATATTCCCCCCCCCCCCCCCCCCCATGTTGGAGTAAAAGTTGGCATTTTTATCTTTCCAAAATGCATTTTAGCTGTTTTTATCAACTACAATTTGCTATAAAAAAAAATGCACATACAATTTTATATATATAATTAATAGCGAAATAAAGCCGAGCGACTGTAATAGGTCTGTTACGTTATGCTTCGGACAGATGTTAAAGGAAATAATTCACCTTCAACATTAGTTATAAACTGAGATAGCAGTTTTGTAGCCCGTGTTGGGGAAACCCCTATCTGCAAGTTTTCTTGACTGAAAAGACTCTCCAGCCGAATATATTTGAGTTTTTGGCGAAGGAATGCGGTGCTGGCGAAAGAATGCTGTACTGGTTCTAGCCCGGACAGAGGCTATACCATCAGCCAATCAGCTTGCAGCTGGTGCTAGCAAGCGAATCGCCGGCCGCCGGTTGGCACATCTCCAATGCAAGTCCATCTTTACGCGACTACTTTCGAATCTGATTGGCTGAGCCATTTTTTACATTCGCGTGACGTCAGGACTCTGGCTCGGAGAGTGTGCATATAGTTTTGATAAACAATACAAATGTACGGCCTTCTGTCCTGAATCGGCGCGATTAAGGCCATTTTTGACAATATAAAAAGAAATTGTATTAAAAAATATAATCAAATCGTGTTGGGTAAAAAAAATCCAAGGCGAACTATTTCCTTTAATATTTCCGTTCAGGGGCGTAGGAACTATGTTCAAGTTTGGGGGCGGGGGCAGGAGGCATTCTGAAGTCGATTCTTTCCATGCAACGCCCATAGGCGTAATGTTAAAATCAAAAATGTTTGGGGGGGGCGGCTGCCCCCTCCTCCCCCCCCCCCCCCTGTTCCTACGCCTATGTTTGCGTTGCCTTGTGACAATCCCTGACAGATGTATCCGTCCAACTGTTGTCGGTACATGGTCAGTAGAGATCCAGGAAATCTGAAAAATATGGTCCAGACTACGTGCAGCACCATTCAAGAGATGTAGTGTACCGAGTTGCAATTGGTAACGTTTCGCTGTTATCAACGCTGACATTTACTCTACTCTCTGCAGGCTGAAATATCCCGACACTGGCAATATATTCGGATTGCGAGCCTACGCACCATTGCTACACCATGCTGTTGTCACTGTCGTTATATTTTTCATCCAATGCCAGTACGCAGGTATATATTTACTGCATCTCTTATGGCGTGTATTGCTATCTGACATTGTCTTGTCCTCCCATCATTTCCATATATAGCGATTTCCTTTCAGTACGAGCACGTTGTATACAACTCCGCAAGAATGTTTTGTCTTACCATTGTCAGTAGGATAATCAAACGGCCGCTGACGAGCCGTCTCCAAAGATGAATTTGTAATGCCCTCATTCGTAACGCAGGTATGGATTTACTGCATTTCATATGGCGTATATTGCTATCTGACATTGTCTTGTTCTCCCATCCTTTCCATATATAGCGATTTCCTTTCAGTAGTTCAGTTCCTTTCAGTTTCAGTTCGAGCACGGTGTGGCGTACACAAGCATAACAACCTACAACTCCGCAAGAATGTTTTGTCTTACCATTGTCAGTAGGATAATTAAACGGCCGCTGACGAGCCGTCTCCAAAGCTGAATTTGCGATAGCCTCATTCGTAACGCTTTGGTTCTCCACAGCATGCGGACACGTGCATGACCGCCGGCCGTGGCACAGAGCAGCAGCAGCCTGCTCTGATATTTTGTGACCCGCGCCCTTCAACCTATTCCGTCCTCTCATCCCAAGTCTTCCCTACCAGCATGCACGGATGTTATACATTGATGTTATTAAAGCTGGAAATGTGCACTTTCTCGTTTTTCCACATTTTTCTTGAGACGATCCTAGCACATCCTTGCCAGCTGCCACTGGATCAGCATGCATCTTGTTTTGTGCGCTTTACCGATTAACGCCCGCCGTTACCAAACATATGGAAAGAGATAAATTGGAACTTCAAACGCATTCACATTCAGCCATTTTAGCACATCCAGCCGGGACAGTGATACCAGTTGTGGTACGAAGAGTTTCATGCCAAATCCTTCGTTGAATATTTTACACAAATACATTCATATATACTTTCGCTGAAGATACTCTGGTTTGGTAGATTTAGCTCTGGGTTGTATTTCGTATTAAATTTACACTTTGTGACTGTGGATAGCTGAACTTTGACTGTTGCAAAAACAATTTTTACGATAAATTGTTAACTTCTCCCGCAAAAAGTGGTGTGTGTGTGTGGGGGGGGGGGTCAACCACTTCTCCTTCTGAGAGGGGGGGAGGTCGGGGGACCGTACCCCCGACCCTTCCGTCGGCGACGCCCCTGCATGTTACGGATGAAATTTCCTTCGTTTTCCTTTCGGATTTCGGAGCAGCGGTGTGCGAAGGGAAAACGATCGTAAAAAATTCCCCCATTTTGTGCGTGTATTTAAGCCTTTGCAGCATTTTGTATGTGTATTTTCATATTATAGTAGGTACTTGTCAACAAGGGCGGATCCAGGATATTTTAGGAGGGGTGGCCGCAGTCCAATTTAGGGGCGCCTTCCAAAAATCCAGGGGCGCCATGATAGCAATGTTCGTTAAGCCGCAGCTGGAGCGAACGGAAGACATTAAAACTAGCAGCACACATGCAATTTAGTACGTCTTTTCGCTGTATGTTAACGTAAGGCATTCACATCCATCGCCGGGCGCCTGGCGGCGCCCGGCGACGGACAGCCCGTGGGGCGCCCTTCTGGGCGCGACCGCTGCAGCCACCCCTAGGATCCGCCCTGTCCTATGATCATCTCATACACAGGCGACCACGGCTGATATAAGTTGATTTGAATGTTTAACCCTGTTTCACACCACCTCAATGTGCATCTGCCCGTCTAAATAATTATAAACTGCATAACTTATCGACTTCCCCCACAATTCGGGCTTTAAGCTCGCAGACTAATACATTTATAACTAACTAACAAAATATATCCTTTGCAGCACTGCAGTGTATGTCTGGAGGCATTCGGACAGGAACACCATCGTGGCATCGTCATGCCGTGCGGCCATGCCAACACATGCCTCCGCTGCCTGTGGCAGTGTTATGTCGGGCCAAACCGGTGCTCCCCTGTGTGCCGTTCGCCGTTGGGAGCACGCCCCCAGCGGATTTTTATTTAGGACCTGTTCCAGCCGGTTATTGATTCAACTTTTGGGGTGCGGTATAGTGACCCACCGGGGCGAAGCGAACCACCCACTCCGCTGTGCTTATGAGTGGTGCTATACCTCGTTCCATTCCCAGTTTGCGGCCGAAGCGCTTTAACAATAACAGCACGCGAGTAATCTCAAGCTAAATTTTGGGTGTCAATCGATCAAAAATTACGGCAAGTCGGCAAGTCCAAGGCCCTATATTCTGGCAAGTCTAGACAAGTCCAAAGAAAAGGTTGTTGTTCGCAATTTTTATAATATTGTCTTCATATGAATTATATCTTTTAGCATTTCTATATAACTGTTTCTAAGCAGTATACGGTTCCAGGCGGTCGCTTGTGATCTTGCAAGCCAGGCGATTGATACATATATGGTCACATATTCTACACGGAAAGGAAATATGAACGTCTTCAGAACGCGCATCAGATTCAAACATCCGCTTTATTAACGTCGGAAAATAAACCAGTAACTGAGTAACGCGACTGATGAGTGTCAAATAATTGTTTACATGTTCAAGCTATATCGTCAACGAAGGTACAAATAGAAGGGAATTCGGGCTTTAAGCTCGCAGAGGCCTTAGTGAAAATCGACATGAAAAACGCTTTCAATACAGTGCGACGCGACAGCTTTCTCCGAGCCGTACGGGAGCGAGCGCCTGGGCTGTTCCGTCTACTATGGCAAGCCTACTCTGAACCGACGCCGCTTTATTATGGCAAGGTCAGGATCCAGTCTGCTACCGGCCTCCAGCAAGGGGATCCCTGTGGTCCAGCGGTCTTTTCTCTGACCATTGACGCTGCAGCTAGAGAGGTGAAGTCGGCCTTCAACATGTGGTATTTGGATGATGGGTCCATCGGAGGAAAGACCGACACCGTCTTCCGTGACCTCGAACAGCTTATACCAGCCATGTCAGCGAGAGGACTCGTCGTCAATCCCGCAAAATGTGAAATTATCCTGCCTGAATCCTGTACTGAACACCAGAAGCGGACAACCGTGGAGCACCTTCATAAACTCATTCCAGGAGCCGCCGTAGTGGGGCAGTTTGAGGCCAGGATGCTGGGAGCACCGATGACGGACACAGCTGCCGAGCGTGTAATGGCGGAGAAGCAGAGGGACCTGGAGCGGATGGTGGACCGGCTCCAGCACGTAGATGCACATTCGGCCTTCTATCTGCTGCGGAATTGTCTATGGATCCCGAAGCTCCAGTACATTCTCCGGTCGGCCCCTGTGTATAGGCGGCTGGACCTCCTGCAGCCTCTGGACGAGACGCTCCGCGCCGCGATCTGCAGCATTACCAATGTCAACTTCGGCCATGGCAGCTGGACACAGGCAGTTTTACCGACTAGGTATGGCGGACTTGGCCTCAGACGCACTCAAGACCTCGCACTTCCCAGCTACGCAGCGTCTTTTCACCAGTGTATGCAGCTGGTGATGACGATGCTGCCCGGAACGCTACACGCCAGCCTGTCAGCGGAACGAGCGGTGGTCGCGACAGACTGGGGGAACACGGCCGAGTCGGCGGAGCCTCCAGCTGGCGACGCAGCACGCAGTCAGCGCGCCTGGGACTCAGTGCTTGCCGACAAAGTGCGCAGTCGTCTGTTGTCCGACAGCAACCAGCTGGAACAGGCCTGTCTCCTAGCAGCTGCGACGCCGGAGAGCGGAGCCTGGTTGCATGCGCTGCCCTCGGCCAGCCTGGGCACCCTGCTGGACCCGCCCACCCTCCGAGTCGCCATTGCGCTGCGCGTCGGCGCCGAGGTCTGCCAGCCGCATCAGTGCCGTTGTGGATCACCGGCGGATAGCTTGGGCCACCACGCCCTGACATGTCGTCTGAGCGCGGGACGTCATCCCCGCCACACTGCGCTCAACGACGTGATCAGGCGTGCCCTGCAGACCGCCGGCGTGCCATCACTCCTGGAGCCCACCGGCATCGATCGTGGTGACGGTAAGCGGCCGGACGGCATGACGATTTTCCCATTTACTGAAGGGAAGTCGTTAGTGTGGGACGCCACCTGCGTAAACACTTACGCAGCGTCTCATCTGCCGGCCACCGCCGCCGCCGCCGGCGCCGCAGCCAGGGATGCCGAGGAAAAGAAATTACGGAAGTACTCCGGGCTCGCTGATAGGTTTAAAGTCCAGCCGGTCGCTTTTGAAACTAGTGGCGCTTGTGGCCCGGAAACTAGCCGTTTCGTGAGGCAACTAAGCACCCGACTGATTAGCGTGACTGGCGACCCGCGCGAGCCGTCCTGGCTAAGACAGAGGTTGGCACTGGCCGTCATCCGAGGCAATGCGGCGAGTGTGCTCTACACGATGGCAACTCCAGCGGCAGAAACGACCAACTTTTCCACAAGTCAGGGGGACCAGGGACTGGTGACATCTTCTTCCCCAGCCGGGGCTCACTCGCCACTGACGCCAGAACCTCCATTGCGATCGTCCAGTGAGCCCGCCGATGACCTATCTTCGCCACCGCCGCAGCTGCAGCTGACGCCGCCACCGCCTCGACTACTTCCACAAATCAGGGTGGCCACGAATTCGTCGTCAATGAAGCCCAAATCTACTTCGCACCTGCTCAGCGAATCCGCATCGATACCGACTCCGCCTGCTGCACACAAACGGCCACCTCCGCCCGCAGCCCAAGGACTGCTGCCATCGCCGCCTTCGCCGCAGTCTCCTGCACAGGAGCCAGCTACGGAGACGGAGGCCGTGCCGCATTTACAGCATTCTGTTGCCCACGATCTCCTGCCGCCGCTTCCACCACTACCGATTGCTGCTCCCGAACTGCTGCCGTCGCCACCGGAGACTGCACCGCCTTCGCCACAGTCTGCCCCCAACGGACTGCTGCCGCCGCCTCCACCTTCACCGCTGCCGACTGCTGCTCTCGAGCTGCTGGCGCCGCCATTTCCACCACCGCAGCTGCCGAGTGTGCCGCCGCCACCGCCACTTCCACCACCGCAGCTTCCGAGTGTGCCGCCGCCACCGCCACTTCCACCACCGCAACTGCCGGGCATTCCGCCGCCACCGCCACCGTTGATGCCACATTCTTCGCCACCGCGAGCTTTATCTTCAGGCAGTTTGAAGACTGTTCATGCTCGCAGTGACCTACTGAAGGCCATCCGAGACGGCATCTCCCTGCGCAAGGTGGACCTGGAACAGGTGGAAAGGGACAGCAGCTTTCCAAAAGCCAAGGCGGCGCACGTCGCTACCGTGGCCTCTATCTTGGCGCGTCGTGTGGCGATTGAGGTGTCCGACTCGGACTCAGACGCCGACTCGGACGATACAGAGTGGACTGGCACCTAGCGGAAGTGTCCTATTATCGATTATTTCTAAATAGACTAGATACCAGTGATTGACAATTGTACTCGTGAATGTTCTACTCATGTTTTTTTTATCAAATGTCGATTTCTATGACAATTGCAATGCGAGTGAAATAAAATATTATAATAGAAGGGATACGCACAAGCTCAGAGTAGAAGATCCTGAGTGTGTCAAGCATGCATGTCGCAGTGTTGGATGACTTCGACATCTGCACTTTGTCATTTGTGACATGTGCTATTACGTATTTCGGATTATGTGCCACTACGGATCATGTTGTTTGTTGTATAACCAAATACATGACATGGCAGCTATATTGATTTTGTATTCAAACTACATCTGACTGATACACAATGACCAATGCGATTGATCGCAGCTTTTGAAGAAATAGTTCACCTTGGAACATTTTTTCCAAACACGATTTGATTATATTTTGAAATACAATTTATTTTTATATTGTCAAAAATGGTCATACATCGCGCCGATTCACGACAGAAGGTCGTAAATGATTAATGTTATCAAAAATATATACATACTCTCTGAGTTAGAGTTCTGACGTCACGCGAATAAAAAAAAATGTCTCAGCCAATCAGATTCGAAAATAGTCGCGTAAGGATAGACCAACCGGCGGCCGGCGGTTCGCTTGCTAGCACCAGCTGCAAGCTGATTGGCTGGTTGTATAGGCTATCCCCAGGCCATCGTCGGCACCGCATTCTTTCGTCAGCACTCAGCACCGCATTCCTTCGCCAAAAAATAAAATATATTCGGCTGGAGTCTTTTCAGTCAAGAAAACTTGCAGATAGGGTTACCCAACACGGGCTACAAAACTCTATCTCAGTTCAAAACCCCATATTGAAGGTGAACTATTTCCTTTAACTCTGATGTTTAGCAAAACAGCAATGGTAGGTGAACACTGTACAGATAAGAGGGAGGACTTTCGTGAATCATATGAAATAAATTTAGCTATTTCTCTATTTTGTCTTTGAATGTATTGACAAAATACAGTTTGGCAATGAATAAGCAAAACGGCTACGACCGTGAAGGCAAACAGCATTTCAGAGTGCATTAAGTCACTTTACTTTGTGAATTGTGCGTTATAGAGGTACTTGTGTGGATCTGGTTATTCAGTGTCGGCGTGTGGAGTTTGTGCCGCAACCGGGCCCCGGGGTGAGTGCACGGCGGTGCGCGACAAGAGCAGAGGGCGGAGCGATCGAGAGAGTAATGACCCGGGTGACCACTAGCAGATCCAGGGGGGGGGGGCAACCAGGGCAGTGTAACTTGGGCACAGTGGCGGCGGAAGATATTTTCAGATGGGGGGGCAAAGAAAACCAGGGCGCCCCCCCCCCCCCAGACAAAAACAAAACATGGCTGGAAATTATATCTCCAGATTTAGGCCGCAATATTATACCAATAAAACGCCTTTTTGGGGGATGACCGAGCGAGCGCGCTCTGGTAAAGCTAAAACAGTTTTGAAAAATATGAAACGGTACGGGAGCACACATGCAGGCGCGTAACCACCACTGGGGTCACTGGGGATCATTCCTCAGTAACATTTTCGGATTTTACATTACGCCTATGGGCGTTGCATGGAAATAATCGACTTCAAAGTGCCTCCGTCCCCACCTACTTTCGGAAGGTGGTCACTTACGCCTATGCACACATGCGCATTGACTGTGTCCCAATTATAAGTAACACATTCAATAGTTTTACCGTGGTTATACCCTAGTATGCATAGTTTTAGGAACGTTCAGCTGAATCATGAATGAAGATGTAAAAAGTAAATGGCGCGTCCCTGGGACAAACAGTGGCGGATCTACGCTTGGGCAAAATGGGCAATTGCCCCCCCCCCAACGAAATATCGGTAGGCAAACGTATGCTTTTGCCCCCCCCCCCCCCACACACAAAAAAAAAACATCCGGCAGGTTGTGATTTTTGTCCTGGTACAGTGGCGGATAAATCGTTCTTCGAAAATACGTTTTTTTACATGGGGAGACAACAAAAAACAATTGCCGTCCGACCATTTTTCATTTTCTTGAAAAGTTGTGCACTGGGGGTTTCAAGGGCGGGGTATTTATTGGTGGTGACCCAAAAAAAATCCCCAAAAAGACATTTTCCAAGATACGGCTTTTCATATTTTCCAAGTTCACTACGCAGGCCTAATTTTGACGATTACGAGATTAAAAAACGATTTCGATAACTTTTTTTTTTGTTGGGATCAGGATTAGTCGAAGAGAAATTTGGCAATCACGGAGTTTCGATTTTGTTTGTTTGTTTTGTTGTCACGTGATTTCGTGACCTACGTTTTGCGCCGTGATCTTGACCTAGGTTGGAAACTGAAATTAACATTTCCGTCTGATGAAGATTTGAGCTTCATGGATATTCTTTCGTATAAAAAAGAAGAAGTGGGGTGCAAACTGTAAAAATCATTTTTGAGTCTTGCAATGCTGACATAATACGCTGTTTGGGCACCTGTCTGTCGATAACTTCGCATCTACTTGACATACGCTTTCGAAACAAAGTCCATGAAAGTGACTCCTGACGACGAAACCTAGTCTCGGTAGGTGCCTGTTACACCGACATCAGGTCGCCATATGACCTGCCAGGCGAATACAACGTAACGTACCCAAACAGCGTATTGTGTGCATTGCAAGTCTCAAAAGTAGTTTGTACAGGTCGAACCCTACTTTTTATATTTTTATACGAAAGGACATTTCAATGGAACGCAAATCGTCATCAGACGAAAACAAACATAATGTCAGTTTCCAACAGGTCAAGGTCACTCACGGCGCAAAATGTAGGCCACGAGGTCACGTGACAAAATTAAAATAGAAAATCCGAGATTGCCAAATTGTTCTTTGACTACCCGATCCAAACAATAGAAAAAATCGAAATCGCTTCCTTAGTCTGGGAATTTGTCAAAATTAGGCCTGCACAGTGAACTTGGGAAATTTTCGGAAGGCCTTATCTGTTTTTTGTTTTTGTGTTGTTGTCACTACCAATTAATTCACCGTCCTTGAACCCACCCCCCCCCCCCCCCCCCCCAGTGCACAACTTTTCAAGAAAAATAAAAATGGTCGGACAGCAAATTTGAGAAAAAATTGTTGTGGAAGTCTCCAAAAGTAGGTTGTACAGGTCAAACCCCACTTTTGTATTTTTATACGAAAGTACATCAATGAAGCTCAAATCGTCATCAGACGAAAATGTTAATTTCAGTTGTGTCACTACCAATTAATTCACCGTCCTTGAACCCCCCCCCCCCCCAGTGCACAACTTTTCAAGAAAAATAAAAATGGTCGGACGGCAAATTTGAAAAAAAAATTGTTGTGGAAGTCTCCAAAAGTAGGTTGTACAGGTCAAACCCCACTTTTGTATTTTTATACGAAAGTACATCAATGAAGCTCAAATCGTCATCAGACGAAAATGTTAATTTCAGTTTCCAACAGGTCAAGGTCACGGCGCAAAAAGTAGGTCACGAGGTCACGTGACAAAAAAAAATCGAAAATCCGTGATTGCCAAATTGTCCTTCGACTAATACTGATCCAAACAAAAAGATTGGCAGCGCGATTTCGGCAGGGCCCTCTAAAGACCAGCAAAGGGCCCTCTCCAGATCGGCAGGGACCCTCTACAGATCAGCAGGGCCCTATAAAGGCCGGCCCTATACAATCGGAAGGGGCCATCTAAATGCCGACAGGGGCCCTCTGCAGATCGGCAGGCCCTATACATGCTGGAAGGGCCATCTAAAGGCGGGCAGAGGGCCCTCTACAGATCGGCAGGGATCCTCGCCAGATCGGCAGGGCCCTATAAAGGTCGGCAGAGGGCCCTCTACAACCGGAAGGGGCCCTCTAAATGCCGACGGAGGCCCTCTGTAGATCGTAGGGCCCTTTAAAAGCTGGTAAAGGGCCCTATCCACACTGGTTGGGGCCCTTTTACGTATTTACATATACATGCCTTTAAAGTTCACCTTCAACATGGGATTTTGAACTGAAATAGCAGTTTTGTAGCCCGTGTTGAGAAATCCTTATCTGCAACTTTGCTTGGCTGAAAAGACTCCAGCCGAAGATATTTGACTTTTTGGCGAAGGAATGCGGCGCATATATGATATACCGTACCGTCTGAGAGTGCCAGCACTGGTCTGCGCATGCGCAGACCAATAACGCACACCATAACATTAATAATGTACGACCTTCTGTCCTGAATTGGGGCGATGTAGGACCATTTTTGAAAAGAAAAAAAGAAACTGTATTAAAAAATATAATAAAATCGTGTTCTAAAAAAAATCCGAAGGTGAACTATTTCCTTTAACAGACAAGCAAGTGTTGTTATTGATTCGTGTTACGATGTTTTTAACGGTTCGTGGGCCTTCTTTTATGCGACGTAAGGCGTTTTGCGGGCGCCTGACACCATCAAAAACACTGGGGTCTTCGGCCCCAGGGGGCTCTCGCTCGGTCGCCAGAGGGGCCCCTGGCCTCCAGGGAGGGGGGGGGCATGGCCCCCTTGCCCCCTGCCTACACCCTTGGGTACACATTGGCATAGTCTTACATCTGCAATAACATTATTAATTTGACGCGGACTCCGCAAAATCGGGTTTGTTTGTTTGTTTATTTCGATAATGGTCATGATGTATGACATGATGTTATGGTTGAATTGGCACAAAAGCGAAACGCTTACTTCTAGGTGCCTCTTCAACAAACACGAAAAATAAACAACAGTCATGACCAGGGGCGTGGGAACTACTTTGAAGTTGGGGGGGCGAACTTTTTGGCAATACTACGGCAAAAATTAAGACTGAAGAGAAGCAACGTGTACCGCTTTTTTCTATACCCAATGCTGCTTATTGCTAATAGTATGTCATATATTTAAGGAAATGAGTATCAATATCATATAAAGAAATGGGTCGCCTAACAAGAAAGAAAAAACTAGAGAATAGCTGCTAAACATGAAGGAGCCACACTGGTACTATGGTTACAAAAAGTCGGAGAAGCGGAACTGGAGCTTTCATCGTACCTGAATCCAGAACCGGCGGGCTTGACTGACTCCCGAACCTGAGGTAGCTGGTTAGGTGATGCGCCGGACTCGCACCAAGTTGACCATGGCAAAATAATGCATTTAGCATACATGTGGTACGAGTACCATACCATACTTCAACCGAGTTATGCTATGCCGCGTTTTACGGTGTTATGGTCAATGTTTCGGGTACATTTCTATGAATATATCGTTATATATAACGATAAATACATAGAAATGTATACGGTCGTACTCAAGCAAATGCTGACAAACCAATGCATTAGAACACACGTATTTTTCAGAAGAAAAAAGTTGATCTGCTTAACCCTATTTGTAACAGGCTCCTGGCTACCCCTATTTGTAACAGGGGGGGGGCGGATTCCGCCCCCCCCCCCCCCCCCGGAGATCTCGAGATCTACCCGTCCGATTTTCAAAAATGAAACGGTGTTTGGTTCCCCTCAACACGATCTACATTTATAAATAATAAAAAAATCTAAATTTTGGATAGGGGGCAACAGGGGGGCAAAAACGACAAATTTTAGTGGTATTTTTGATTCAACATAGCTTTCATGTTTATCGACCGATTTTAACACAACTAATAGGAATCGATAGAGATTGAATCGGAAATTGATATATGACGGTGACGTTTGAAAATTCAAAAATTATAGGCGTGTGCAGGTCACTCAATATGGGAGTGAAGTAAATGCGTAATAAAACCATTTTTTGATGTTGTTTTTTTGATAAATGAAATGGTATGTGATTGAGACATTATAAAAAACAGTTATTAATCATATTTTTCCATAGGCGGTACCAGGTTAGTGAAAAAGGGGGGTAAAATTGGGAAAAATATTAATCGCAGACAAGTTGCTACCCAGCACTATAAATATGTTACTGATCATAGATAGTTCTTTTTGCATGTTGTACTTCATCATAGGCGTATCCAGGATCCAAACTAGGGCGGCGCAAGACCTTTTGATAAGTATATTATCCGCTATTATGATACTAACTAGTCAACAGTGACTATTTCACTTACAACTTCAATTAACATTGCTTACCCCCTTTTTACCCTACCTGGACTCGCCTATTATCTTATAATCGTTCGTAGAGTAGCCTGTGGTGCGTGTTTCATCCGAAAACTGCAGTATGTTATGTCACTGTACGCCCATGCCTCTTAGTTTCCTTGAAATAATATGACCCCCTTTCTTCCATTCCTGAGCGCGCCTCTTCAAAAAAAAAAGACTTTATTCCCTTTTCTGGTCTCATATGTGCATATATTATTATAAGCTAAACCTATATTGCGCCGTTATCGCTGGCATATCGTCATCACCATGCCAGTCACCCCCTTGTCATGTTCCTGAACACGCCCCTGAAACTTTATATGTATTAAATTATGCAAATAATGGAAGCAGAAGCTATCTTTTACATCTTGATATCTATAAATGCCCCTTACATTGCTCTATTGGCTTCCCGCCAAGCATTGAATACTTCCTGGAAACCCCCCTTTTTCAAGCCCCTGAAACCGCCTCTGCCATGCAATTTTGTATGATATTTCATTAACATCATCTAATTTGCACTTTTTGCAATCACGGTAAGCCGATGTAACTCCTTCATACTTGATGCAGTTAGGAAGAAACCGTGAAGATCGCATTTCCGTATTTTCGCCAAATGTCGCCTCCGAACCCACCCAAAACTGTGCCCTGGAACCGCCTCTGTTCAAGTTAAGAACTCAAAATTTTGACTCCAAATCCGGAGTTCAATTCTATGAAAAGTCCCAAAATTTCATGGGCCTGCTCCCAGCCGTTCTGGAGATATCTGCGAAAAACATGAGGGGGGGGGCGGAATCCGCCCCCCCCCCCTGTTACAAATAGGGTTAAGTTATATATAAGTTAGTTAGTTAGTTAGTGATTGTGCTTGTTAGTTAACTGTTGCCGAATTAAGGTCCATTAACACACACACACACTGCCGGGGGTTCTCGCCAACCACGAACTGCTGGGGAGGGGGGGGGGGGGATTTTTCCGCCCCCTCACCTAAGATCTAAAAAAACACGCAATGTAGCCACAAGCGGAAGACGGTGTTAGATGCCGGGGAGGGGGGGGATATTTTTTCCGCCCCCTCACCTAAGATCTAAAAAAACAAGCAATGTAGCCACAAGCGGAAGACGGTGTTAGATAGCTCGAGACAATCTCTATCGAAAGTACTTACGACATTTTTAGGTCACGTCAATACTGAGGTCACCAGAGGTCAAATTTCGGCTATTTTGTATTATATATTATATTACATTTCGGCTAAATTTCGGCTAACACTTTTTTCCGCGCGTAGCTAGCTCTTTTATTATCGAGATGTATATCTCGATAATAAAAGCTAGCGACGCGCGGAAAAAAGCGTTCCAAAGATAATTGAATTTGCTGTAACTAAGATTCATCAAAATTGACCTAAGATCAGGTCATCAGACTAAGACTATCGAAAGGTAAGTAAGAGTAAATTGACACATTTTCTGATATATAAGAAAATCTAAGCAACTTTTACTAAGGCAAGTTTGTATAAAATCAGCTATCAGCACACATCACTTATAAGCAAGCGAAATCCGATGAGTTTCAGAATTGTGTGAAACTTTTTGGGATTTGGCCTCCAAACCACCTGTGCCCCCCCCCCCCCCCCCCCCCCCTCCCTGCCCCAACCACCGTTCTGGACCCGCCAGAGGGTGGATCTGGTGAAAATTGGTCAAATTTAGCCATTTCCTATGGATTTATACGTGTTTCTAATTTGTCCCCATTGACTTATAATGGGGAGGTCACGAAATAGACCTGACCTTAGGTCACCCCGCCTCACCGATATAAAATAAAAATCGAGATAGACGAATTGTAGGTACTTATTACCTGATGGCTGATGATATCATGTGAGTTTCAAACCGTTTGGTCACAATCACTTTGTCTGTGGCACGACCGCAATTTTTTTGAATGTGGAGTCACTTGACTTGACCTGGTGACCTGACCTGGGATGACCCGAGGAAAAAAAATCACACCGTGTTGGTAATTGATGCCCCAACAGCTGTGCCAAATTTCGCAGAGCTGCGCGCCGCCGTTGAAACTCCGGTGACAATGCCCTTGTTCTTGTACAGGGTCGAGTGGACGTGTAAAAAGTTGTGGGGGCGTCGCCCCCCCCCCCCCCCAGCTCCAAAGTTGCGGGGGCGAGTTGCCCCATCGCCCCCACGGTTCCCACATCCCTGGTCATGATCGCCACCAGGAGACCCGCGACACCCCGCCCACCCGTCCGGTCCATCAGTTCGCGCGAGCCGCACATCCGCCACCGCGCCTGCGCCGATCCCCCACGCAGCGGTCAGTGACGCCATCCCCTCCTCACTGCGCGAGGTGCCGCCACCTGGTCTGTCGGTGTTGGTTTTAGCGTTTGCGGGGCGGCGCCTGTTCCACATGCCCGGTGCGTCCTTGACTGGTATACCAATTAGTTGGGACGCTGGGACGGTCGAGGACAACAGTACACTGTTCGCTGGCTTGGGACGCTGGGACGGTCGAGGACAACAGTACACTGTTCGCTGGCATCATAAAGACATTAAGACATAAAAGAAAAGTGCAACAAAGAGCCTCTTGGGCCCATCCGAGGTTGCACCCCCCCCCCCCCCCCCCCCCCCCTCCACCAGTCTCGCCCCTTCAAATCACCTTACTCTACCTGCATAAAAGAAGGCTAATCCCACGAGTATTTATGAACTAATCCCTTCTCTGTAAAGTATTTATCTAATCTAATTTTGAAGGAAGCAAGTGTCACTGCATCAGCGACATCCCCTGGTAGCATATTCCAATGTCCTACAACCCTTCTACTGAAAAATGACTGTCGTAGCCTAGTCCTACTTTGTTTCATAATGAGTTTATGCTGATGACCTCTACCTCGATTTTCCCTATTGAACTCAAACATACCCTTTAAATATCCAGAATGCTGACTATTTACAAATTTGAAGACTTCAATTAGATCTCCTCTTAGCCTTCTATATCTAAGTGAAAACATACCCAATTTCTTTAATCTATCTTCATAAGGTAAACTACCAAGACAATTAACCATTTTTGTTGCCCTTTTTTGAACTCTTTCTAACAACCAGCAATCTTTCTCATATGTTGGAGACCAGGCTTGTACACAATACTCCAAATGTGGTCTAACGTATGCACAATACAGTTTTGTTATTACCTTTTCACTCTTGTAGGAAACATTTCTGTTAATGGCCCCTAGCATTCTAAGTGCCTTTTTCCTAGCTTCTACAACCTGGTCTGACGCTGATAGTCTATTGTTTACCACGACACCTAAATCTCTTTCCTTTTCAATCTGCTCTATTTTCTGCCCACCCATTTCATACCTATGTTTACTGCTAACCCGTCCAGCGTGCATAATCTTACATTTACTCAAATTGAATTTCATCTGCCATGCTTCAGACCACTCAACTAGCTTGTCCAGATCTGATTGAAAAACATCCTGATCATGTTTTCCTCTAATAATCCTGACAACTTTTAGATCGTCTGCAAATTTCAAGACTTTGCTGTCTATACTGTTCTCAATTGCATTCACAAATATTATAAAAAGCAATGGGCCCAGGACTGAGCCCTGTGGAACCCCACTGAGAACCTCCTTCCATTGTGATTGGCACCCATTCAATATAACCCTTTGCTGGCGTCCTGAAAGCCACGTTTCTATCCAATCCAGAATCTTGCCCCTGATCCCATGAATTTTAAGTTGCAACCCCAGTCTTGTATGGGGGACTTTGTCAAATGCTTTACTGAAATCAAGAAAAGCTACATCTAGCTGTTTACCCTGATCAAAGCTATCTGTTGCAACATCCAAAAACTCCAGAAGATTAGTTAAACAAGAACGGCCCTTCCTAAAGCCATGCTGTGTATCCTTGATGAGTTCATTTTGCTCCAAGAATTCAACAATCTTATCTTTGATGATTGATTCAAGCACCTTGCAGACTAATGAGGTCAGACTAACCAGTCTATAGTTTTCCTCTTTACTTCTATCTCCCTTTTTATGAATAGGAACAACATTTGCTCTTTTCCAATCAAGTGGAATTTTACTATCTGCGAGTGATTTAGAAAATATTATGGCTAATGGAACTGACAACTCCCTTTCAGATTCTCTTAAAAGTCTAGCATGGATTTCATCAGGTCCTTCTGCCTTGTTAGGCCTTACTTTCTTTAGATATTCTAGAACAAGTTCACTACTTATGCCACCTAGCTCTCCTATAGTCTCCTCTGTCTCTAGCTCAGGCTGAAGTGCTGCAATACTACTCTGGTCCTCGATAGTAAAGACAGATTGAAACTGATCATTAAGCACTTCAACCATTTCACTGTCCTTGCTAACTAACACATCATCTACCTTAAATGGACCTATATTTTTGGAAACTGTACTGAACTTATAAAAACTGAAGAACTTCTTACTATCTGCATTACAATGTCCAGCTAAATCAAGTTCCTTTGCCCTTTTAGCTGCTCTGACCTTTTTCTTAACTGAATTTCTTGCATTCTGGTAGGCCTTCTGATTTATATCTAGTGAAGATCCCTTCAAAATGCCAAATGCACTTCTTTTAGCTTGTATAGCACTCCTTACTTCTGGGGTAAACCAAACTGGTTTGCCCTTGGTTCCGTTACGTTTGTGCCTGAGGGGTATATGCCGATTCTGAATTTGGCTTAATCTAGCTTTGAAAACATTCCAGGCCTCACATGCATCTAAACCTGCCAACTCAACATTCCATTTTATCTGTGCGAGGTCATTTCTAATAACATCAAAATCAGCCCTGCTGAAGTTTGGAACCATAATAAGGTTATCTTTGGGCCTCATTTCTGATGAGATATTGAATTTAACCATATTGTGATCACTGGTTCCTAGACCTGCACAAATACTTGTGTCACTAACTAGATCACTGTTGTCTGAGAATACAAGGTCTAGAATGGAGCAATGTCTGGTTGGCTCTGTTACAAACTGATGCATGAAAAGCTCCTCTTCAAAGATTTGCCTATACAACCTACACTCATTTGTTTCCTCTGCTATACTTTCGTATCCTCTTAAGTTAAAATCTCCCATAATAAGACACTGAGCCTGAAAGTTCCTACGTATTTCCTCACAAATATCTTGGTCTGTTTCAGCTTGGGAGTTCCTTGGAAGATTTCCTGGTCTGTAAAATGCACCTATCCTCAACCTTCCTCCGTTTCCTGTACCAATTTTAATGTCAAGCCAGATTGATTCTACTTCTTTTACTTTACTAGAATCATCAACTCTAGTAGTGCAGTACAAGCTATTTACATATACAAACACTCCGCCCCCCTGCCGTGATTCTCTGCAGTATGAGAACATGTTATACCCTTGTAACTCGAAATCCTGTAGCCTATCCCTATTATACCCCTCACTAACCCATGTCTCGGTTACACAAATGATATCAGGCTTTTCAAGGGCAACATAACACTCAAACTCATCAATCAGTGCCAGTGCCACTTCTGTCGGCATCAGTGCCACTTCTGTCGGCATCTGCCGTCACGGCCCCTCTGTTTCCACGTGGCCGTGGTTTGACGTCGCGCCGATGCGTGCATCAGCTGAGGCTTGCAATGATATGCTATTTGTAACGTTCGTATATTTGCATGCGGATCGATGATCCATCTGGAAAATGCAGATATCGGACAATTCAGATCTTGCTCAAAATAAGCCAATAGACCAGAAATCATACGCTGATCACGAATCTGAAATCTGTTGGCCGGCACATATGAAACTTTTTCCGTTAACCCGTTATTACGGATTCCCATGCGGATACCGGACAATTCAGATTTCGCTCAAACTATGCTATATGAACAAGTTTCATACGCTGATCACGAATCTGAAGTCCGTTCGCCGACACATATAACACTTTTCCCATTAAACCGTTATAACGGATTCGCATGCAGATACCGGACAATTCAGATTTCGCTCAAACTGTGCTATATGAACAAGTTTCATACGCTGATCACGAATCTGAAGTCCGTTTGCCGGCACATATACAACTTTTCCCGTTAACCCGTTATTACGGATTCCCATGCGGATACCGGACAATTCAGATTTCGCTCAAACTATGCTATATGAACAAGTTTCATACGCTGATCACGAATCTGAAGTCTGTTCGCCGGCACATATAAAAAAATCCCGTTAACCCGTTATTACGGATTCCCATGCGGATACCGGACAATTCAGATTTCGATCAAACTGTGCTATATCAACAAGTTACATACGCTGATCACGAATCTGAAGTCCGTTCGCCGGCACATATGAAACTTTTCCCGTTAACCCGTTATAACGGATTCCCATGCGGATACCGGACAATTCAGATTTCCATCAAAATATGCTATATGAACAAGTTTCATACGCTGATCACGAATCTGAAGTCCGTTCGCCGGCACATATCAAACTTTTCCCGTTAAACCGTTATAACGGATTCGCATGCAGATACCGGACAATTCAGATTTCGCTCAAACTGTGCCATATGAACAAGTTTCATACGCTGATCACGAATCTGAAGTCCGTTCGCCGGCACATATAAAACTTTTCCCGTTAACCCGTTATTACGGATTCCCATGCGGATACCGGACAATTCAGATTTCGCTCAAACTATGCTATATGAACCAGTTTCATACGCTGATCACGAATCTGAAGTCCGTTCGCCGGCACATATAAAACTTTTCCCGTTAACCCGTTATTACGGATTCCCATGCGGATACCGGAAAATTCATATTTCGCTCAAACTGTGCTATATGAACAAGTTCCATACGCTGATCACGAATCTGAAGTCTGTTTGCCGGCACATATGAAACTTTTCCCGTTAACCCGTTATAACGGATTCGCATGCAGATACCGGACAATTCAGATTTCGCTCAAACTGTGCTATATGAACAAGTTTCATACGCTGATCACGAATCTGAAGTCCGTTCGCCGGCACATATAAAACTTTTCCCGTTAACCCGTTATTACGGATTCCCATGCGGATACCGGACAATTCAGATTTCGCTCAAACTATGCTATATGAAGCACTTTCATACGCTGATCACGAATCTGAAGTTCGTTCGCCGGCACATATAAAACTTTTCCCGTTAACCCGTTATTACGGATTCCCATGCGGATACCGGACAATTCAGATTTCGCTCAAACTGTGCTATATGAACAAGTTCTATACGCTGATCACGAATCTGAAGTTCTTTCGCCGGCACATATGAAACTTTTCCCGTTAACCCGTTATTACGGATTCCCATGCGGATACCGGACAATTCAGATTTCGCTCAAACTATGCTATATGAACAACTTTCATACGCTGATCACGAATCTGAAGTCCGTTCGCCGGCACATATACAACTTTTCCCGTTAACCCGTTTTAACGGATTCGCATGCAGATACCGGACAATTCAGATTTCGTTCAAACTGTGCTATATGAACAAGTTTCATACGCTGATCACGAATCTGAAGTCCGTTTGCCGGCACATATAAAACTTTTCCCGTTAAACCATTATAACGGATTCGCATGCAGATGCCGGACAATTCAGATTTCGCTCAAACTGTGCTATATGAACAAGTTTCATACGTTGATCACGAATCTAAAGTCCGTTCGCCGGCACATATAAAACTTTTCCCGTTAAACCGTTATAACGGATTCGCATGCAGATACCGTACAATTCAGATTTCGCTCAAACTGTGCTATATGAACAAGTTGCATACGCTGATCACGAATCTGAAGTCCGTTCGCCGGCACATATAAAACTTTTCCCGTTAACCCGTTATTACGGATTCCCATGCGGATACCGGACAATTCAGATTTCGCTCAAACTATGCTATATGAACAAGTTTCATACGCTGATCACGAATCTGAAATCTGTTCGCCGGCACATAAAAAAAATCCCGTTAACCCGTTATTACGGATTCCCATGCGGATACCGGACAATTCAGATTTCGCTCAAACTGTGCTATATGAACAAGTTTCATACGCTGATCACGAATCTGAAGTCAGTTCGCCGGCACATATAAAACTTTTCCCGTTAACCCGTTATTACGGATTCCCATGCGGATACCGGACAATTCAGATTTCGCTCAAACTATGCTATATGAACCAGTTTCATACGCTGATCACGAATCTGAAGTCCGTTCGCCGGCACATATGAAACTTTTCCCGTTAACCCGTTATAACGGATTCGCATGCAGATACCGGACAATTCAGATTTCGCTCAAACTGTGCTATATGAACAAGTTTCATACGCTGATCACGAATCTGAAGTCCGTTCGCCGGCACATATAAAACTTTTCCCGTTATACCGTTATAACGGATTCGCATGCAGATACCGGACAATTCAGATTTCGCTCAAACTGTGCTATATGAACAAGTTTCATACGTTGATCACGAATCTAAAGTCCGTTCGCCGGCACATATAAAACTTTTCCCGTTAAACCGTTATAACGGATTCGCATGCAGATACCGGACAATTCAGATTTCGCTCAAACTGTGCTATATGAACAAGTTTCATACGCTGATCACGAATCTGAAGTCCGTTCGCCGGCACATATAAAACTTTTCTCGTTAACCCGTTATAACGGATTCGCATGCAGATACCGGACAATTCAGATTTCGCTCAAACTATGCTATCTGAACAAGTTTCATACGCTGATCACGAATCTGAAGTCCGTTCGCCGGCACATATGAAACGTTTCCCGTTAACCCGTTATTACGGATTCCCATGCGGATACCGGACAATTCAGATTTCGCTCAAACTGTGCTATATGAACAAGTTTCATACGCTGATCACGAATCTGAAGTCTGTTCGCCGGCACATATAAAACTTTTCCCGTTAACCCGTTATTACGGATTCCCATGCGGATACCGGACAATTCAGATTTCGCTCAAACTATGCTATATGAACAAGTTTCATACGCTGATCACGAATCTGAAGTCCGTTCGTCGGCACATATGAAACTTTTCCCGTTAACCCGTTATAACGGATTCGCATGCAGATACCGGACAATTCAGATTTTTCTCAAACTATGCTATCTGAACAAGTTTCATACGCTGATCACGAATCTGAAGTCCGTTCGCCGGCACATATGAAACTTTTCCCGCTAACCCGTTATTACGGATTCCCATGCGGATACCGGACAATTCAGATTTCGCTCAAACTGTGCTATATGAACAAGTTCCACACGCTGATCATGAAAATGAAGTCCGTTCGCCGGCACATATGGAACTTTTCCCGTTAACCCGTTATAACGGATTCGCATGCAGATACCGGACAATTCAGATTTCGCTCAAACTGTGCTATCTGAACAAGTTTCTTACGCTGATCACGAATCTGAAGTCCCTTTGCCGGCACATATGAGACTTTTCCCGTTAACCCGTTATAACGGATTCCCATGCGGATACCGGACAATTCAGATTTCGCTCAAACTATGTTATATGAACAAGTTTCATACACTGATCACGAATCTGAAGTCTGTTCGCCGGCACATATAAAAAAATCCCGTTAACCCGTTATTACGGATTCCCGTGCGGATACCGGACAATTCAGATTTCGTTCAAACTGTGCTATATGAACAAGTTCCATACGCTGATCACGAATCTGAAGTCCGTTCGCCGGCACATATCAAACTTTTCCCGTTAAACCGTTATAGCGGATTCGCATGCAGATACCGGACAATTCATATTTCGGTCAAACTGTGCTATATGAACAAGTTTCATACGCTGATCACGAATCTGAAGTCCGTTCGCCGGCACATATAAAACTTTTCCCGTTAACCCGTTATTACGCATTCCCATGCGGATACCGGACAATTCAGATTTCGCTCAAACTATGCTATATGGACAAGTTTCATACGCTGATCACGAATCTGAAGTCTGTTCGCCGGCACATATAAAACAATTCCGTTAACCAGTTATTACGGATTCCCATGCGGATACCGGACAATTCAGATTTCGCTCAAACTGTGCTATATGAACAAGTTCCATACGCTGATCACGAATCTGAAGTCCGTTCGCCGGCACATATGAAACTTTTCCCGTTAACCCGTTATAACGGATTCCCATGCGGATACCGGACAATTCAGATTTCGCTCAAACTATGCTATATGAACAAGTTTCATACGCTGATCACGAATCTGAAGTCCGTTTGCCGGCACATATCAAACTTTTCCCGTTAAACCGTTATAACGGATTCGCATGCAGATACCGGACAATTCAGATTTCGCTCAAACTGTGCTATATGAACAAGTTTCATACGCTGATCACGAATCTTAAATCTGTTCGCCGGCACATATAAAACTTTTCCCGTTAACCCGTTATTACGGATTCCCATGCGGATACCGGACAATTCAGATTTCGCTTAAACGATGCTATATGAACAAGTTTCATACGCTGATCACGAATCTGAAGTCCTTTCGCCGGCACATATGAAACTTTTCCCGTTAACCCGTTATAACGGATTCGCATGCAGATACCGGACAATTCAGATTTCGCTCAAACTATGCTATCTGAACAAGTTTCATACGCTGATCACGAATCTGAAGTCCGTTCGCCGGCACATATGAAACGTTTCCCGTTAACCCGTTATTACGGATTCTCATGCGGATACCGGACAATTCAGATTTCGCTCAAACTGTGCTATATGAACAAGTTTCATACGCTGATCACGAATCTGAAGTCTGTTCGCCGGCACATATAAAACTTTTCCCGTTAACCCGTTATAACGGATTCGCATGCAGATACCGGACAATTCAGATTTCGCTCAATCTGTGCTTTATGAACAAGTTTCATACGCTGATCACGAATCTGAAGTCCGTTCGCCGGCACATATAAAACTTTTCCCGTTAAACCGTTATAACGGATTCGCATGCAGATACCGGACAATTCAGATTTCGCTCAAACTGTGCTATATGAACAAGTTTCATACGTTGATCACGAATCTAAAGTCCGTTCGCCGGCACATATAAAACTTTTCCCGTTAACCCGTTATTACGGATTCCCATGCGGATACCGGACAATTCAGATTTCGCTCAAACTATGCTATATGAACAAGTTTCATACGCTGATCACGAATCTGAAGTCTGTTCGCCGGCACATATAAAAAATCCCGTTAACCCGTTATTACGGATTCCCATGCGGATACCGGACAATTCAGATTTCGCTCAAACTGTGCTATATGAACAAGTTCCATACGCTGATCACGAATCTGAAGTCCGTTCGCCGGCACATATGAAACTTTTCCCGCTAACCCGTTATTACGGATTCCCATGCGGATACCGGACAATTCAGATTTCGTTCAAACTGTGCTATATGAACAAGTTCCACACGCTGATCACGAATCTGAAGTCCGTTCGCCGGCACATATGAAACTTTTCCCGTTAACCCGTTATAACGGATTCGCATGCAGATACCGGACAATTCAGATTTCGCTCAAACTGTGCTATCTGAACAAGTTTCTTACGCTGATCACGAATCTGAAGTCCGTTTGCCGGCAGGCACATATGAGACTTTTCCCGTTAACCCGTTATTACGGATTCCCATGCGGATACCGGACAATTCAGATTTCGCTCAAACTGTGCTATATGAACAAGTTTCATACGCTGATCACGAATCTGAAGTCCGTTCGCCGGCACATATAACACTTTTCCCGTTAATCCGTTATAACGGATTCGCATGCAGATACCGGACAATTCAGATTTCGCTCAAACTGTGCTATATGAACAAGTTTCATACGCTGATCACGAATCTAAAGTCCGTTCGCCGGCACATATAAAACTCTTCCCGTTAAACCGTTATAACGTATTCGCATGCAGATACCGGACAATTCAGATTTCGCTCAAACTGTGCTATATGAACAAGTTTCATACGCTGATCACGAATCTGAAGTCCGTTTGCCGGCACATATACAACTTTTCCCGTTAAACCGTTATAACGGATTCGCATGCAGATACCGGACAATTCAGATTTCGCTCAAACTGTGCTATATGAACAAGTTTCATACGCTGATCACGAATCTGAAGTCCGTTCGCCGGCACATATGAAACGTTTCCCGTTAACCCGTTATTACGGATTCCCATGCGGATACCGGACAATTCAGATTTCGCTCAAACTGTGCTATATGAACAAGTTTCATACGCTATCACGAATCTGAAGTCCGTTCGCCGGCACATATAAAACTTTTCCCGTTAAACCGTTATAACGGATTCGCATGCAGATACCGGACAATTCAGATTTCGCTCAAACTGTGCTATATGAACAAGTTTCATACGCTGATCACGAATCTGAAGTCCGTTCGTGGGCACATATGAAACTTTTCCCGTTAACCCGTGATTACGGATTCCCATGCGGATACCGGACAATTCAGATTTCGCTCAAACTGCGCTATATGAACAAGTTTCATACGCTGATCACGAATCTGAAGTCCGTTCGTCGGCACATATGCAACTTTTCCCGTTAAATCGCTATAACGGGCCTACATGCGGATTTGGCATAAATCAATCTGTTGCATGCTGATACCGGACAATTCAGATTTCGCTTAAACTGTGCTATATGACCACGTTGCATACGCTGATCACGAATCTGACGTCCGTTCGCCGGCACATATGAAACTTTTCCCGTTCACCTGTTATAACGCATTCGCATTCAGATACCGGACAATTCAGATTTCGCTCAAACTGTGCTATATGACCAAGTTTAATACGCTGATCACGAATCTGAAGTCCGTTTGCCGGCACATATGAAACGTTTCCCGTTAACCCGTTATTACGGATTCCCATGCGGATACCGGACAATTCAGATTTCGCTCAAACTGTGCTATATGAACAAGTTTCATACGCTGATCACGAATCTGAAGTCCGTTCGTCGGCACATATGAAACTTTCCCGTTAACCCGTTATAACGGATTCGCATGCAGATACCGGACAATTCAGATTTCGCTCAAACTGTGCTATATGACCAAGTCTCATATGCTGATCACAAATCTGAAGTCCGTTCGCCGGCACATATGACACTTTTCCCGTTAAATCGCTATAACGGGTCTACATGCGGATCTGGCATATATCAATCTGTTACATGCAGATACCGGAGAATTTATATTTCGATCAAACTGTGCTATATGACCAAGTTCCAAACGCTGATCACGAATCACGAATCGCAGATCGAACGGTAACTTTTGACGCTACAGCGTTCCCCGTCGTTTGACCTTTAATTTGACCTTGAACGTCAATGGGTACAACTCTGATAATTTTTATCTTTCTGGAACTGGGCACGGGGAATAGTTTAATATTTTTTTCGCGATCGGACTTTGGGCCTAAACTAAGCCTAAACTGTTATATGGGCTAAAATGTGAGGATACCTCCCCTAACGAATTTTAAGAGCTTTCGTTTTTTTCGTTTCTTCCTAGCTTCCCGAGATCACGCTGACCTCCAGAGTGCCCAATCGGGCCTCAGCCACCTTCAGAAGTCTCTCTCCTTCCTCAGAGGGCCCACTCAGACCTCCAGAGGGCCCACCTGGCCTCCATATGGCCCACTTTGACCTTCAGAAGGCCCTACTGGATACCATTGGCCCCCTCTGACTTACAGAGGCTCACTATGACCTCCCGAGGGCCCACTCTGGATTTCCGATGACCCTTCTGGATACCAGTGGGCCCCTTTTTCCTTAGGTCCCACTCTGGCATCCAGAGCGTCCCCTGGATAATAATTGACCCCCTCTGGCTTACAGTGGGCCCACTTTGACCTTCAAATGACCCACTCTGGCCTGCAGAGGGTCCCTCTGGTTTCACGACGGGCACTCTCGCTTTCAGAGGGCGCATTATGACCTCCAGAGGGCCCCCTCCGGCTTCCAGAGGGCTCATGCGACCTCCAGAAGGCATACTCTGACCTCCAGAGGGCCTACTCCGACCTCCACCTCCAGAGGGCCCACTGCTGCCTCCACCTCCAGATCCACTTCAGCCTCCAGAGGGCCAACTCTGAGCTCCAGATGGCCCTCCTCGGCCTCCCGTGTGCCACTCTGGCCTTCATAGGGCCCTCTCCAGTCTCCAGCCTCCATAGGACCCCTCTGGATATCAATGAACCCTCGCGTACAGAGGGCCCACTCAGAGGGCCTCCAGAAGGACCACCACTCTGACCTTGAGATGGCTCACACTCAGAACCATAGGGCCCCTGGATTCCAAAGGATCCTATCTGGATTCCAGGGGCCACTCTGACCTCCAGAGGGCCCACTGTGGCCTCCAGAGGACCTACTGTGGCCTCCAGAGGGCCCCCTGTGCTCCATCCATAGGGCCTACTCCGACCTCTAGAGGGCCCACTCCGGTCTCCAGGGGGCTCACCCTAGCCTCGAGAGGGCCCTCTCGGACCTTCAGAGGGCCCACTCTGACCCGAAACCCAGGCTGGCTCTTCGGGCCCTTCTGGGCTCCAATTGACTTGGGGAGGGGGGGGGGTCAAAATATATGGTGGTCCCTTCATAGGTTTTTGGGGAGGGGGGATTGCCCCCCCCCCCCCCCCTCACTTCCGACCGCCACTGGTCTCAGGGACCCCTCTGTCGGTCTCATGGGCTCTCTGTCGGCCTGAGGGGGTCCTCTGTCGGCTCGAGGGGACCTCTGTTGGCCTCAGGAGCCCTCTGTTGGGCATAGAGGTTCCTCTGTCGGCTTGAGGGCGCTCTGTCGCCCGGGGGGGGGGGCTCGGTCGGCCTGAGAGGCCCTCTGTCGGCCTTAGATACCGTCTGTCGGCCTGAAGGACCCTCTGCCGGCTTGATGGACCCTCTGACATCCTGATGGGGCCCTCTGACAGCCTGAGGGGCCTACTGTCAGCCTAAGGGACCCTCTATCAGCCTGAAGGGCACTTGTTCAGCCTGAAGGGACCCTCGGTCGGCCTGATAGGCCCTATGTCGGCCTGAGGGAACCGCTGACTGCCTGCGGGTCCCTCTGTCTCCCTTAGGGGTCCTCTATCGACGCCCTGAGGGGCTCTCTGTTGGCCTGAGGGGGCCTTCTGTTGGTGTGAGAGGCCCTCTGTCGGCGTGAGGAGACATTCTGTCGGCCTGAGGGGCATTCTGTCGGCCTGATGGGCCTTCTGTCGGCCTGATTCTGTCGGCCTGAGGGGCCCTCATTCAGCCTGAAGAGGCACTTGTTCGACCTGAGGGGACCCTATGTCGGCCTGAGAGGCCCTCTGTCGGTCTGGGGGGACCCTCTGACTGCTTGAGGGTCCATCTGTCTCCCATAGGGGTTGTCTATCGATCGCCCTGAGGAGCCCTCTGTCGGCCTGAGGGGGCCTTCTGTCGGCCTGAGGCGGCCTTCTGTCGGCCTGAGGGGGCCTTCTGTCGGCCTGAGAGGCCTTATGTCAGCCTGAGAGGTCCTCTGTCGGCCTGAGGGTGCTCTGTCGGCCTGAGGGGTCCCTCTGGCTGTCTGAGGGCCCTCTGTCGGCCTGATGAGCCCTCTGTTGGCCATAGGGGTTCCTCTGTCGGCCTGAGGGCGCTCTGTTGGCATGAGAGGCCCTTCGTGGGCCTGATGGGGCCTTCTGTCGGCTTGAGGGGGCCTTCTGTCGGCCTGAGGGGCCTTCCCAGTAAACATGCTGACGTCGGGCAGACGTCGGGCCGACGTCGACAGGACCTCGGCCCGATGTCAACCCGACGTCGGCTACACGTTGGATATGTCCACATATGCCGAGGTCCAGCCGAGGTCCAGCCGACGTCGGGCCGACGTCGGCAACTCGGCACAGAAAGCAGCTCGGCATGCCGACATCGGGCCGACATCGGGCCGACATCGGGCCGACATCGGGCCGACGTAGGGTCGACATCGGGCCGACATCGGGCCGACATCGGGCCGACATCGGGCCGACATCGGGCCGACATCGGGCCGACGTCGGGCCGCTGTTGACCCGACGTGTAGCCGATGTTACCCCGACGTCGGCCCGACGTCGGCTACACGTCGGATATGTCCGCATATGCCGAGGTCCAGCCGAGGTCCAGCCGACGTCGGCCCGACGTCGGCATCTCGGCACGGAAAGCAGCTCGGCATGCCGACATCGGGCCGACATGGGGCCGACGTAGGGTCGACATCGGGCCGACATCGGGCCGACATCGGGCCGACGTCGGGCCGCTGTCGGGCCGCTGTTGACCCGACGTGTAGCCGATGTTACCCCGACGTCGGCCCGACGTCGGCTACACGTCGGATATGTCCGCATATGCCGAGGTCCAGCCGAGGTCCAGCCGACGTCGGCCCGACGTCGGCATCTCGGCACGGAAAGCAGCTCGGCATGCCGACATCGGGCCGACGTCGGGCCGACATCGGGCCGACATGGGGCCGACGTAGGGTCGACATCGGGCCGACATCGGGCCGACATCGGGCCGACATCGGGCCGACGTCGGGCCGCTGTTGACCCGACGTGTAGCCGATGTTACCCCGACGTCGGCCCGACGTCGGCTACACGTCGGATATGTCCGCATATGCCGAGGTCCAGCCGAGGTCCAGCCGACGTCGGCCCGACGTCGGCCCTACGTCGGCATCTCGGCACGGAAAGCAGCTCGGCATGCCGACATCGGGCCGACGTCGGGCGCTGTTGACCCGACGTGTAACCGACACTGAGCCGACCCATGCGAAGGTCGTGTCCCAATCGCTCTGCCAGTAATTACAGAACGCTTTCCAAACTTCAGCAGGCATTCAAACAGTAGCACATTTATCCGAGCTCTTCTGTATTTACACCAAACCATCTCAAGGTCACACAGTACATTAACACGGTATAAGCGACCTCCTCTTGGCTGCCGAGAACAGGTGGCCGCATTGTACAGCCATTGTCGCACCAGCGTTTCCACATTTTTCAAAGCCGTGCTTCAGGGTGACGGCATCTGAAAGAAGGAAAGGAGGGGGTGTCAAACAAGATACATACTGAAACTGGCGTCCGGCAGATAGGCAAACAGACAAAGCATTTGAATGTAAATTAATGACGGGGCAGCGTTGTGCAGCCATTGTCGCACCTGCGTTCCCACTTTTCCACATTCTTCAAAGCTGTGCTTCTGGGCGACGGCATCTGAAATATGAAAACGAAAGGGTGTCAAACGAGACACATACTCAAACTGACAGATAGGCAGTCAGGCAATTGAATGCTCGCGTACTTGATTGTTCATAGTTACTGCAATAATTCACATTTGGAATTGAATTGATAACGTTGGATAACTAAAGAAGCAAACAGACGGCGAAACGTACAACTGCCCTACTCAAGTGATCGTACTGTTCGTGATTGTTTGGGACGACATGAACATCACATGTGGGCATTATATGCTGTAATTTATTAAATTTGATATATTGCGCATAGGCGGATCCAGGGAAAAAACATGGGGCACCATGCGCGTAACGCTTTTATCATCTTACTAACTTGAAGTTGGACCTAATTTAAGGGTGGGTATCGCCTCCCATTTTTTATCCT
>JAXIVJ010015055.1:0-32722 GCA_036785665.1 Chirona hameri
ATTGATACCAAAAATCACCGAGAAAAGCCGTGTTCTTACAAGCTATAGACCCAATTACCCCAAACATCCAATCGCCCCAATCGCCCAAACGCCCCAAACGCCACAAACGCCACAAACGCCCCAAACGCCCAAGCGCCCCAAACGCCCCAAACGCAAAATCCTTCGTGAAAACGGCTAGTATGCACATGTGTCAAAGGTCATCACTCTATTTCCGTATTGTCAGCATCCTATGAACCATAATGTACAAAATCAACATAAATTAACATATATATATATATATATATATATATATATATATATATATATATATATATATATATATATATATATATATTGCCATAACAGACAGTTAATACAATTGCTTCAAAAGAATATGCATAAAAAGCAAGGAAAGAAACAGATGCAAAGCGAACCAGATATGTCGCAGATAACATGAAAGCATCACAAGTGAATAGCTGGCCTTGAAACTGTCAAACAGCATTGACTCAAGATGGTGGACTGCATTAGACGAAGAATGGTGTACGAAAACAGCCAACCATGATAGGAACTTCAACCATTGACAAGTCCATCATGTTTCAGTCAGTATAAAACATTTCAGAACACTAGCCATTCCGCAAAGTAAGGGCACAGGCTCAGTAGTTTGCACAAAATAAATGTTGGATTGGAAAGAAGTAAAGCAGTAAAATCAACAATAAATCAGCAAATCAACAATAAAAGACAGATCACTGATTGGAGCGTATTGAAGTGAATTGGATTGTAGATGTGTGGAGTGGAGCGGAGTGGAGTGGATTGGGGTTGTGTTGAGGGGAGCGGAGTGGAATGGATTGGAGTTGTGTGGAGTGGAGCGGATTGGAGTGGATTGCAGTTGTGCTGAGTGGAGCAGAGTGGAGTGGATTGGAGTTGTGTGGAGTGGAGCAGAGTGGAATGGATTTGAGTTGTGCTGAGTGGAGCGGAGTGGAGTGGATTGGAGTTGTGTGGAGTGGAGCGGAGTAGAATGGATTGGAGTTGTGTGGATTGGAGCGTAGTGGAGTGGATTGGAGTTGTGTGGAGTGGAGCGGGGTGGAGTGGATTGGAGTTGTATTGAGTGGAGCATAGTGAATTGGATTGGAGTTGTGTGGAGTGGAGCGGAGTGGAGTGGATTGGAGTTGTGTGGAGTGGAGCATAGTGAAGTGGAGTGGAGTTGTGTGGAGTGGAGCGGAGTGGAATGGATTGGAGTTGTATGGAGTGGAGCATAGTGGAGTGGATTGCAGTTGTGTGGAGTGGACCGGAGTGGAGTGGATTGGAGATGTATGGATTGGAGATGTATGGATTGGAGCATAGTGAAGTGGATTGGAGTTGTGTGGAGTGGAGTGGAGTGGAGTGGATTGGAGTTGTGTGGAGTGGAGCATAGTGAAGTGGATTGGAGTTGTGTGGAGTGGAGCAGAGTGGAATGGATTGAAGTTGATTTGAGGTGAGCGGAGTGGAATAGATTGGAGTTGAGTTGAGCGGAGCAGATTCGAGTGGATTGGAATTATGTTGAGCGGAGCGGAGTGGAGTGGATTGGAGATGTGAATTGCAGCAGAGTGAAGTTATTATGAACATAATTATGGACAATCAGTATCAAAGAAGGATTCGAAGCTACAAATTTGGGAAAGGGAAGATGGAGCAGATACATTTGCAATTAATGCAAACAAGAATTCTTGCAAGAAACAATTTCGAAGTTGAAAGTTAGAAGAAAAAAATACCTTGCTTCCTTTCCAAAACGGCACAAGTTCCACAGAGAGAGAGCAAGGAATAACGATGTCATTTGGTGAAAGCTTTTGGTTTTGATGGTGCATATGACTCACTGGATGATGACATCCAGCATATCGCAGCGGATAGGGAAGCACAGCTGATTATCTATATATTGCACACAGAGTTCGGTGGCGTAAAATATAGCCTCGCCTGAACTATAAGCCCGCAGGCATTTGGCAGAGTAGCCAACAACAATCATCAACGGCATCAGGTAACAACTTGCAGACACTGCCGTAAAATCAACAACAACAAGAACGTCAATGATTCATCCCGTCATCACAGCAGCGTTGCGCGGCGAGTGCGTTCCAGAGAGCGAGTCAGCAGAGACGTGGCGCCTGCTCTGGACGGGGTGCAGCTCATTCCTGAGACCACGAGTCCTCGAAGTCCTTCTGCAGTTGGTCCATCCAGACCGAGTGGTCCACCTCCCACTCGTCGGTGTCCAGTCCACGGCCGGAGCTGTTGAGCTGGGTGAATAGGTAGGCGAGCAGGGAGCCGAGGGCGAGCGCGGCCAGCAGACCGAGACCGACCAGGAACAGCGGTCCGAGGACTGCCGGCAGACACAGGACACGCGGCGCCATTACACAAACCGGTCGCCGTCGGAGCCGGCAGGCGTCCGGTCGTTTACATGCGGAGGTCATGACAAATGGGAGAGCGTGAAGAGGGTGAGGGCATTTACTTCCCAGATACGAGCTGAGGCAATGTGTGAATTACATGTCTCTCACAACGAGCCATAAGAAAAATCCCCATGTATTTATTTGAATAGTCGAGAGAGAGGGGAAGATTTTTACGCTGCATTTGGTATTCCTCAATTGGATAGTTTTACAAAAGAGCATCTCGAATTATTAACATGTGCGAAGTAGCGAACTGGTCAGTTTCCAGTTATAATTATCGAGGGCCACATCCCACTATAAAAACCTTCCACTGTATATTCCACGCATTTAAAGTCACTGGCACGTGCGAGCTGCGATAGCCTGAGGGCGGAAGAAAGTAGTGACAACGATGCAAGTAAAAACAGTAAACTGGCGCGAATTCTTGAACAAAATGAAGTTCATGCATGACAAAAAGATAACTGACAGAAAGTATGAATGGGATGGGACATTTTTGGTACTGAGAGCAGTCTCAGTGATGATAAGATCGCATCATGTTCTCCTCTGACCGACTGACAGTGACAGGGACAGAGCTGGGAGGCGAAGGCTGGCACTCACTGTCTCCCTTGCCGCCGCCCTGGTTGCCCTTGTTGCCCTGCGGGTGAGAGCTGTAGCCACTCGAGCTACCGGAGTAGCCCGAACTGCCGGTGTCGTAACCGCCCGAGGCACGGCTGACGATCCTGAGAGGCAGAAGGACCCTGTCAAACGGCCGCTGGTAGCAGCACAAATCAGTCGGCGGCTGGTGGCCTCTAATCAGTATTCCAAGTAAGGCGGTAGCAAACAGTATGCACTATCATATCCAACGTTGCAATCATGAGAACATTAGCATATCCAACAGCAATGCAGTTAAAGTGGGATAATATCTCATATCATGGAAGCCACACACGTTTGCTTGGTCGCCTAATGCTGTGGTGAGATGCAAGCACTCACTGATGACGGTTATTTACTAATTGGATACATCCAAAGGATGTTTTCGAGATTCCTGGCAGGAAACTGAAAAGGACGTGGCTGTGGGGCATGTGTTGGGTCCCGGGAAAAAGTGTCACATCACTGTGTCCGGGTGACGAGGAGACAAAAAAACTGTCAGTTCACCTGGAGAGCAAGAGAGGCCGCTAGTTCACCTGGAGAGCCAGCCGAACTGATAAGAGGAGAGAAAAGAGGCCGCTAGTACACCTGGAGAGCCAGCCGAACGGAGATAGGAGAGAAAAGAGGCCGCTAATTCACCTAAAGAACCAGCCGAACGGAGAGAGGAGAGAAAAGCCCCTGTAGCTCAGTTGGGAGAGCGCCGGGCTTCTGACCTCACCCGGTAGTGGCAGCCCGGGTTCGAGTCGCTTCGGCGCTCACTATTTGCCCCTGACTGGGATGGCCTGTAGCCAGTGGCAGCGGTCACACTCAAGGTCGGGGGACGTCAGAGGGCGGGGCGGACCGTGTCCAGTTATGTCGGGCACGTAAAACTTTCGCTTCTAAATTCTGCCGGACGCCAGGAATTGCTTGATCTGGTGGTGGGGTCAGGGCCTGCGCAACAAGCTATGCTTAGCGCGGGGCCTGACCTCGGAAATCCATCCATTAAAAAACATTCGGACTAAATTTATTATTAAAAAAAAAATAGGCCGCCAATTCACCTGGAGAGCCACCCGAACGGAGAGAGGAGAGAAAATAGGTCCCTAGTTCACCTGGAGAGCCAGAGAGGCCACTAGTTCACCTGGAGAGCCGCATCACCTGGAGATCCCCCTCACCTGGAGAGCCACCTCACCCGGAGAGCCACCTCATCTGGAGAGCCACCTCACCTGGAGAGCCGCCTCACCTGGAGAGCCACCTCACCTGGAGAACCATCTCACCTGGAGAGCCAGAGAAGTCGAAAGTTCACCTGGAGAGCCAGAGAGGCCGCTAGGTCACCTGGAGAGCAACCTCACCTGGAGAGTCACCTCACCTGGAGAGCCAATTCAACTGGAGAGCCACCTCACCTGGAGAGCCACCTCACGTGGAGAGTCACCTCACCTGGAGAGCCACCTCACATGGAGAACCATCTCACCTGGAGAGCCAGCTTACCTGGAGAGCCACCTCACCTGGAGAGCCAGCCGAACGGAGACTTGTTGCGGCGAACCGGCCGCTGGTTCTGGTAGTTGTAGTAGTTGTTGTTGTAGGTCTGGTCATCGCTCAGGGCATACTCGGTGTCTCGCTTCTGGAGGGTGCCTGTGAACGAAAGGGGAGGGTGCGGCACCTCGTAACCAACCTAGTTCCCAGGCACACACCGGTCTGTCTGCTGCGCCGGAGAATGGCCATCCTCAGGCAGCCTCCAGCAGTGGCGGATCCAGGGGGTCATGACCCCCCCCCCCCCCCCTCGTTGCGGCCCATGGTCACCACCGGCATATCAGGGTACCAGCGCAATGGCAGTAAAAGCAAAACAAAACACGTTTATTTTCGTGACGGCGATAGTTAAAAAAATAGTAAAAAGAAAATGTCACTCTTGGTATATAGTTGATCTACCTACCAGGGGCACCACCGCCACCGGTATCCTTTGAAGTACTTACGTCAGTGGCGGATCGAGGGGGGTCACGGGGTTATGCCCCCCCCCCCCCCACCGGGGCCGTGAAGGGGAACCACCGCGCTGGGGCACCAGGGGCACCACCGCACCGGGGCACCAGGGGCACCATCGCGCCAGTGCACCAGCGGCACCACCGCACCGGTGTACCAGGGGCATCACCGTGCCGGTAGGCGGCACTGTGGGGCGAGGGGAGACACCGGGGCACCGTTCCTCATTGAATCCAGGAGGGGAAACAATGGCTGGTGGCCAGATGAAATCACAAGCATTGGTTGCTGGAAAACTTTTTTTCGCGAAATGATGCTAAATTAGAATTGCTAAATTATACAAAAAATTCCATGCATGCTTCCCGTCGCTTGGGCTATGAAGGGGCACCAACGTGCGTTTATACCAGAGGCAATAGCGTATCGTACACGAGGGGCCCTCAGGGCGCCACGAGATTCGAGATCCGATTCCATAGGCGGTGGAACAGAGGGGGGGGCACCGGAACCCCTTGAATCCAGGAGGATGGGAGGGGCACCAATGCCTTGGTCCCCATCAAATTGCTGAAAACTCATCTACTTAATGCGAAATTGTGGAAAATTAAGAAAAAAAACGCGCCGCTTCACGGCGCATGTTACATACGTGCGTCTTGATAAATCCTCGATGTTTCGATGTTTGTTGACTATCGTTTTGTTTTTGAGAACGAACAATAGTTCCGCCGTTTAGGCTTTTTATAATGTGGTTCATGCCTGGAAATCCATGAAACTTATTTTAAATTGGCAAATGGAACCAAGCTGTTATATTTTTTTGCGAAAAAAGTCGAAAAATATCACTTTTTTGTGCCACCGCGGTGAAATTCCTTCTATCTTTGTGGAGGAAGAAACTTTTTGAGTGGCTGCATTAGTTCCCTTGGGCTGATGCATATAGAACCTTTCTATTTGCAAGGGCCTAGTTCTCCAGACCCAAAAATAAAACAAAAAAAAATCGGGTCGCCACGCGGCGAAAAAAAAAGTGTTTTCTATTCCAGTACACCAGGGTCTAATATAGACTGTACACACTGACAACCGCAGGGGGGGGGGTACATGGGGGCCATGGCCCCACAGGAACGCGCCCACCTTTGGCCTTAAATGGGGAGTGGGGTCTTTTGACCCCACCTTTTGCTCCAGACATATTTGCTCGTTTTGACCCTGCATCCTAATGCCAAAAGCAACAATGAGTTCTCCAACTTACTCAAAACCTCAAATAGTTGTGCATAATAGTTGTATATAGTTGTATATATTGTGCATAATAGTGTTAGTATAATAGTTGTGCATAGTAGCAATAATAGTTGTGTGAGTATTCATTTTGCGTAAATACCAATGGTAGGTAGTTAAGTTTAAGGGCAGCTTTTATGACAAATTTTCTTCAAGCTCCTCCCTTTGCAAAATGCTGCCTATTGTTTAGTTCAAGACCCTTTTTTATGTCTCGTGCAGACTTGAAGTTCTGCACGAGACATAAAGCAATATGATACACTTCTATCGCATCAATAAGATTTACTTCTCGTAAAAACGGCTACCCCCCCCCCCCCCCCCCCCGGTCACGAGCCTCGAAAATTTAGTGGACCAAATCCGTTGAGTTTTCAGATTTGGGTATAGATAGGGGCACCACTGGAATTGATGACCCCCCCCCCCCCCCCCTTGAAGATTTTCTGGATCCACCCCTGGCCTCCGGGGTGTTCGAAAGCGTCATCTGCTAACCAGCTGTCTGTATTGTTTGTTAATTTCCTTTATCGCATACATACCTATGCTCCAATGATAAGCATAATAGTTTGATCGAGTGCACCTAACCTAAAAACAACAGCTTTGTGTTTGCGGCGAATGAAAACAGCCAAATGCCTTTATCTAAAGTCTCTGGGCGGCTGTGTGTGATTATTGGTTACCGCTATGACAACACGGTATGTTTTTAGTCTTACCTGAGGCGGCAACGGCGACGCTGGCGCAAATGAGGGCGACGAGAATGCACTTGTTCATGATGATTTTGTCTGCAACAGAGAGAGGCCGATCAAGTGAGGCGCTAGGCCAGCGTCGATCAACACGAGTTTACCGAACAATCGAACTGGTTTGATTGTAGTTTCGTCTGGAAACGCGAACGCTGCTTCTTTGGGATAATTAGATGTTTTGATAGAGGGGAACGCAGAAGGCTAACTGAATTTTTATCTTGATGAATCGTGATCGTGGGTGCTGCCTATCAGGGCCGAACCGTTAAGTGGGGGGGGGGGAGAGATAAAACTCCGGACCAGATATGTGTGACAGAAGACAACTTGGCCATGGGCGTCGCCGTCGGGGGGATGGGGGGACGCGTCCCCCCCCCCCCAGTTCAAATATCAGGGGGACGCCCCCCCCCCCCCCCTAGAAAACAGACTTGTTTGATTTTGTTTTTTGCTGAATTCGTTCCAAAGGATATGAAACTGCATTCATTCTTAGCTCAAATTGCATGTCATGTTTAACGATATATCGTTGAGTCATTTCTTTGTACTGAAAAATGTACGTACTTCATTACTTTGTAGAAAATAAAATTATGATATGGCAGAGCTAAAAGTTGGCACACAAGATTGGCTTCTGCTATGATTGAATGTCAAGTTCATCCATTCATTAACCATTAATTCCAAGGCCTTAGATACAATTCAGCCAAGGCAGCAAATAGCGTGACGTCATGGGTACATCCATCAATATGCTGTGTTAAAGTTCAGCGATCAGTTTTATACTTTATTTCCTTTGAGCAGCTGACATTTTTTAATGAGCGTTATAGCAGCATGCTTGGTATAATTGCAATGGTTGAAGAACTCTCTACAATCCATGCTAAGTAAGTTTTTTGAAATATATCATAGAAGGGGTAGCTACTACTCTACTAGCTTGCTGAGTGATAGTGAAGAAAATTCGCGAAAATAAGTATCCACGAACACTCGCTAAAATATTTGTTTCCCTCCAGGGCGGATCCAGAAGGGGCAAGCAGCCATGGATATGCCAAGGGGCCATAGCCCCCCCCCCCCCCCCCCCCCAGACACTGAAACCCATTTGGTGGTACCCGCCATGGTACCCATTGGCGGATTCAGGGAGGAATTAGGGGCAAATGCCCCCTTATAGGAACATGGGGGGGGGCATTCAATACAAGTATTCCCCCTCACGTTTCTGCATTGTCTATAAGAAGTGATGACTCGCGCCCCGCTGGGGTGCAGAATCTATCCCACTCCAGGATTTTCTCAATAACTGAAAAACTATTATAGATATATAACAACGTGAAACTTCCAGAAACTGTCCTGTATCAATTATACGCCTTCCCACAAAATGTCAATGGAATTAGTGGTTTACTTTGGGAGATAATGACGTTTTAGTGCCGTCATGTCATGCCAATTTTCGTGTAAAAACTACAAATATTTGCTAAAATCGTAGATACTCGAGTGTTGAAGCACATTGCACACACAAAATGCGAAATTCAAGCAAATGACATTCTCTTCAAAATGGCTATCTTAGGTTTGTGAAATTGTGCGATTTTTGTTTGTTTCCTTATGCGACCTGACCATGACCTGAGGGCCATTATATGGGGTCAAGTTTTTTAAATGGCTGCTACTATCGAATTAAACGTATAAAATACCCATAAAACATGTGTTGCATGGCTTTCGTAGACCTCTTACCCATAGTGACCTTTTGTGACCTGACCTTGACCTTGAACTTTGCTTACAATTTTACTCTCGCTTGTGTGGGAAATTAAGTATACCTTTGAGAGCACTTTGCGCGAGAATAGTCGCAATCTAAGGCTATGGATGGAAAGTATGGCCCATTAACTCAAATACCTCGATTTCGACACTTGAGCCAAGCTGATAACTGACATGTGACATTATTTTGAGAATTTCGTGTATGCTTTAGATGCGTGGCATTGAGAGCTTTCGATTGCTGCCTTCCGCCTCTCCCTGCGCTTATTGGATAGGAAGATGACGTGTTTGGCTGAATAAACGAGCGGGGCGCGGGATAGTTAGGAAAAAACTCCCCCCCCCCCCCCCCTCCCGGTTAACGACTGTCTAGCGCTGAGGACCCGATGCCCCCCGCCCCCGTAAATAATTATCTCCTCCCTCCACCCCCCCCCCCCCCCCCCCTAAGTAAAAAAAAGATGTGTTCGCACTGACAAACCATACGTCACCTCTCCCCCGCTCAACCACTCTTCGCGCTGACGACCCGACGCTACCCGCCCTCCCCCCCCCCCCCCCCTGGATCAGTAGTTGATGATGATGTTTGACCTTGTACTTATCGGCGTCCACCTTCCTATATATTTATCTTTGGAGCAACTTGTGATGAAATAAGCGTCAGTGAGCTGACGTGCTGGACGCGCAAAATGAGCTCCGAGCTCTCAGAATACATACAATGAACTAACCACATTTAACAAGCGAGTGATTTTACCAAATAAAAAGAAGCGGATTAAAACGATATATTCAAATCAAATTTACATGGTGCGCCGTTATGAATTGAAGGGGCACTAGTTACAGAGTGGAACAGGATGTGAAATAAGAGTAATTAAGTGATTCAAAGGTGAAGAGCATTCTAACTTCAAAATTCAGCCCTAAACGATAACTTCAGCGCACTCATCTGAAAAACTGCCTCTGTTCGAGGAATGCTGTTTTCTAATTTATGATTTTTACATCAGTCCGAACAAACAGGAGAAAAACAGCGGAAACTGATAATTTCTGGAGATTGTGTTTTGAGCGCTGTGAGTGATAAAAGTCAAGCATGAAGTGACCAATGGTAGGCGATGTTCCGTAGGACCTGGTAATTACGCGGTAGTGGTGTTTACAGGCTAACACAAGACCCGTAACAGCCAGGAACAGCCAAACTTGCATGAGTGCCTGGGTGGGAAAAACGAGGAAACTTATATTCGCATGGTCTGAATTTTTCAATTATGTTTTAAATCAATACGAAAAGAGATGATATTTGAAGGAAAGGCAGAGCTTGCAGGCAACATAAACTTTGAAATATCAATTTTGCTTTGATGAAAAACAGGTTAAAAAACTCGTCTTGTAACGAAATGATGTATGGACTTCTCTAGCTACGCGAAATGCTTTCCGAGCAGACATTGCGGCAATGTAGCGATTCAAATACCTTATGCTATCACATGTCATCGAAACAACCAAATCTGATATTCGGAATGACAGATATAAAAATAGGAATGATAGCTGTAAACGAAACCCGTTTCAAATTCAAGACATATTTTGCCACATTGGAATTTTAGGAAAGATGAATGTATATGTTTTGATTTTATTCAAAAGATTTACCTCCTACTGCAACTAAAAAGATATGACGACAAAACGATGTACCAGTCACTATTGATCAGTCAATAGAAATTTCGGAAATGTTTTACAGAATTAAACTTAGGTGCAGTGTTTGCTTGGCGGTAAATATTTCAGATTCGAGTAAAAAGACTAGCAAATCCAAAAGCAGCACACAACACTGTTATATATGATATTTTACGAAAACAAATTTTCTAAATGATACAAAAATAGTTCGGGTCCAACATTACGTCGCAAAACGTTAAGTTTTGATAGCACAAGAGTAGGAAAATATAATGTACCAGGAAGAGCCTGTTATATCTCAGCTGAGCTGTGCCGCGCCGATGGACCGTTGGCTGCACTCACCTGTTGGTTTGGGTTATCCAATGGAGAGGTGTTCACTCTACTGCAGTTGGCTGATCACTGATGCTCCTCTCCGGCCGGCAACCCAGCTTTATACGGGTACGATTTCGCACTAGGCTACGACGTTGCTGGCCACATTACTTTCATTCTTACCGAACAACCCTCCCAAGTTTTCTCCGGAGGGAGGCTGGGTCTCTTGCACTGCCGACGGTCGGGAAGAATCTCATAATCGGACACCAGGCTCAATATCTCTGGAAACACAATGGAAAATACACAAATATCCTCGGCAGCGGGACGCTGTGTTCTCCGACTTAAAACCACAAAATTCACCATGGCTCAAAATAACACCAAAATTTATATTTTTGCTGCTGTAATATCGAATGACTGTGTTGCGTCTGTGATGATTTGCGTTTTCTGGCGGCGGTGTGGGCGGGGCGAGCGTGCCGGTCGGATGCCGTCTCGACGGTGGGTGCCGGCTCGGACGCCAGTGCACGTGGCATCGGCCGGCCGGGCCGGGCGGGCTCGTATCCGTCCGAGACAGAAGTTGCTACTCGACCGTACACGGACATTGTACCAAAACTGTCCGTTTTAACTTGGTGTTAAGTGTTGAAACTTTGGTATTGTCGAAGAGATCACGTCGAGTTGTCGGAGAGGTAAGACTCAAGACGCTGGTGAGGTCTATGCAATTCTGTGCAAGTTTGGATACCTTTGTCGATGCATAGTCGGTATCGCGCAGCCACCATCTCGTCTTAAGTTAAACTATCTTGCCGAAAGATCAAGCCCATCGTCAGTGCAGGTCGGCGGTGGTTCTGTGCCCTGGCATCTTCTGAGTGAGCCTCGCTGCAAGATTCCGAGGAGGTGATCTCCACCTAGTGAATCAGTGACGCGTCTTACAGCACCCACATAGTGAATCAGTGACCCGTCTCACAGCACCCACATAGTGAATCAGTGACCCATCTTACAGCGCCCACATAGTGAATCAGTGACCCGTCTTACAGCGCCAACATAGTGAATCAGTGACGCGTCTTACAGCGCCAACATAGTGAATCAGTGACGCGTCTTACAGCGCCCACATAGTGAATCAGTGACCCGTCTTACAGCGCCCACATAGTGAATCAGTGAACCGTTTTACAGCGCCAACATAGTGAATCAGTGACCCGTCTTACAGCGCCCACATGGTGAATCAGTGACCCGTCTTACAGCGCCCACATGGTGAATCAGTGACCCGTCTTACAGCGCCCACATAGTGAATCAGTGACCCGTCTTACAGCGCCAACATAGTGAATCAGTGACCCGTCTTACAGCGCCCACATAGTGAATCAGTGACCCGTCTTACAGCGCCCACATAGTGAATCAGTGACCCGTCTTACAGCGCCCACATAGTGAATCAGTGACCCGTCTTACAGCGCCCTCATAATGAATCAGTGACCCGTCTTACAGCGCCCTCATAATGAATCAGTGACCCGTCTTACAGCGCCCACATAGTGAATCAGTGACCCATCTTACAGCGCCCACATAGTGAATCAGTGACCCGTCTTTCAGCGCCCACATAGTGAATCAGTGACCCGTCTTACAGCGCCCACATAGTGAATCAGTGACCCGTCTTACAGCGCCCACATAGTGAATCAGTGACCCGTCTTACAGCGCCCTCATAATGAATCAGTGACCCGTCTTTCAGCGCCCACATAGTGAATCAGTGACCCGTCTTACAGCGCCCACATAGTGAATCAGTGACCCGTCTTACAGCGCCCACATAGTGAATCAGTGACCCGTCTTACAGCGCCCACATAGTGAATCAGTGACCCGTCTTACAGCGCCCACATAGTCAATCAGTGACCCGTCTTACAGCGCCCACATAGTGAATCAGTGACCCGTCTTACAGCGCCCTCATAATGAATCAGTGACCCGTCTTTCAGCGCCCACATAGTGAATCAGTGACCCGTCTTACAGCGCCCACATAGTGAATCAGTGACGCGTTTTACAGCGCCAACATAGTGAATCAGTGACCCGTCTTACAGCGCCCACATAGTGAATCAGTGACCCGTCTTACAGCGCCCACATAGTGAATCAGTGACCCGTCTTACAGCGCCCACATAGTGAATCAGTGACCCGTCTTACAGCGCCCACATAGTCAATCAGTGACCCGTCTTACAGCGCCCACATAGTGAATCAGTGACCCGTCTTACAGCGCCCTCATAATGAATCAGTGACCCGTCTTTCAGCGCCCACATAGTAAATCAGTGACCCGTCTTACAGCGCCCACATAGTGAATCAGTGACCCGTCTTACAGCGCCCACATAGTGAATCAGTGACCCGTCTTACAGCGCCCTCATAGTGAATCAGTGACCCGTCTTACAGCGCCCACATAGTCAATCAGTGACCCGTCTTACAGCGCCCACATAGTGAATCAGTGACCCGTCTTACAGCGCCCACATAGTGAATCAGTGACCCGTCTTACAGCGCCCACATAGTGAATCAGTGACGCGTTTTACAGCGCCAACATAGTGAATCAGTGACCCGTCTTACAGCGCACGTGAGCGCACGCCTTGACGGAACGTCGTCGACGACGCCGGCGACGACCGCCTCGACGATGTCGTGGATCTCGCCCCCGGTCCGGTCCGAGTCTTGAACGGTGCCGGAGCGTAAATGGCGGGTGGGTGAGGCCATGGCCAAGCGGCGCACCGCCGGTAGTCCGTTCTGCTGGAGTCCGGCGGGCGCGGCAGCCACTCCAATCACCACACCGCAGCTGGTATTGCACGTGTATTCCCAACAGGGACAGGGTCGAGACTCTGATTTCTTATCGTGGCGCGCCACGCCTGGGCGCCCGCCGTCAGCGTCGCAAGGACGGCGGACATGGATCGGCTCGGTATCAAACTCAGCCCGCCGCCGCCGCCGGATCGCGACCGGCCGCCGTGCCTCCCGCCGCCGGACCCCGACCGGCCGCCGTGCCTCCCGCCTCCGGACCCCGACCGGCCGCCGTGCCTCCCGCCTCCGGACCCCGACCGGCTGCCGTGCCTCCCGCCGCCGGACCCCGACCGGCTGCCGTCCCTCCCGCCGCCGGACCCCGACCGGCCGCCGTGTCTCCCGCCGCCGGACCCCGACCGGCTGCCGTGCCTCCCGCCGCCGGACCCCGACCGGCCGCCGTGCCTCTCGCCTCCGGACACCGACCGGCCGCCGTGCCTCCCGCCGCCGGACCCCGGCCGGCCGCCGTGTCTCCCGCCGCCGGACCCCGACCGGCCGCCGTGCCTCCCGCCTCCGGACCCCGACCGGCCACCGTGCCTCTCGCCTCCGGACACCGACCGGCCGCCGTGCCTCCCGCCTCCGGACCCCGACCGGCTGCCGTGCCTCCCGCCGACGGACCCCGACCGGCCGCCGTGCCTCCCGCCTTCGGACCCCTACCTGCCGCCGTACCTCCCACCGGGTGACGGGGACGGCCCTCCCGGCCGTCTGGCCTCCGCCCGCCGCCCTGGGGCGCTGCGCCGGTGGCCGCGCCGCGAAGCGTGAATTAGGGCGGCTCTGAGGGCGGCATGGTGGGGGGGGTGGGGTACGGCCTCAGTACCCCACTCCGGCCCCCCGTCGCCCGCAGCCCCCTCGGGTGCGGTGTCTCGGGTGCGGCCACCGGTGCCGATGGAGCCCATCGGTCCTGCCCCTTGCATTATCAAAATATGCGGAGAAAAGCTGTGCCAGCAACACCTACGAAGGCTGCAAAAAAAACGTTCTAACGAAACCGTTCCGACGGATCCAAAAAATATACGGATACAAAGCGTTCCAGCAACACGCACGAACGCTGAAAAAAAGACGTTCTAACGAAACCATTCCAACGGATCCAAATATTTTATTTTTCACAAAGCGCTTTTAATATATTTTATGGTTCATCCTGGCTTTGAAATAGGGATGCGTGAAACGTCACAGAAAATTGGAAGTTGAACATAAACAAGTGTTTCATAAACTGGATAGAAACGGACGAAACTTTAACTTCGCATAGATATAAACAACAGTTTTGTCTAACGAAAGGAAATGTTTGCTTGCCTTGCTGATCATTCAATAATATGAAGATCCGCCAGGGTTTCAATCGATCGTGCTTCTATCTCACGATTTACAAGTCTGCTAAATTATGGTATGTTGAAGTATACGCTTTTGTGTATCAAATATAAACGTTTGGCATATTGCTTCATCCAAATTAGCATGTGTTTTCGTGAACGAATGTTATTTCCTTTTATATCCATGTAAGATGAGGCCTTGAAACACAGGCGGCCAGAGCGCCCCTCAGGCGGCCAAGGAGTCCCCTCACGCGGATAGAACGCCCCTCTCAGGCGTCCAGAGGGCCCCCACTCAGGCGGCCAGAGCACCCCCTCATGCGCCCAGAGCGGCCCCTCTCAGACGGCCAGAGTGCCCCTCTCAGGCGGCCACAGGCCATTACTATAAAGATAAAGAACGCTTGGACGCTCTGTCTATCCGTCATTAGGACGGACACGGTTATTATAACGGTGGCGAGCAAAAAGGAACGGGGTGAAACAGCGACAGCAGAATAACGCATCGGACGCAAGAGGGACGATTCTCATTCTCATAGAAATTCAACTGCGGCGATTATGACTCAGAAAAGTGCGCCATATTTGTAAATAACGTCGTTTGAAGCCGCGAGAAATAGCGCTGCTCCAGGACACCGCTTTTTGGTATCGGAGGCCCGAGGTCGGTCGTAGGTTACTTTTGATTCCCAGAAGACTTTGGGGACGCATAATATTATCCAAGGCTATATAGGAATATTGTATTTATACGAGTCATGTTTCAGTTTAGTTTACCATTGTTTGTTACCAAGGGGTCATGAACGATGTGGAAGAATAAGAGAAAAAGGTAGAGGCGTCAACTTTCCATGCACAGCCTGAATGTTGTGAGTATTTTTCCCTGTTTGTTACTGATCTTCCTGATGTTCTATGTCATTATCATTGCCTATTACTTTGACATAGGTACTTCGCCAATCTTCTCAACTACTTAAATGATAAATTCACCATATCCACCAACCTATGTCCCATACAGCCAAAGTATTTGTCAAAGCTTTGGGTTAGAGTGACTATCATGAGTCGCCATGGATCAGGATCATAATTTTGGTAATAGGGTAAAGGTTCAATCTCTGGTCACAAAAAGACAGGACTTCATGTAACTGGTGATTAAAACAATACTAAGGCACAATAGCACCTATGCATTGCTCATAGCATGACAAATTCAGTATTTGGCAGCGCCCGGAGAGTGGACTTATCATTCCTATAAAGCGCAGACATTTCCTGTTGAAAGGCATGTATCATTATAGTGTCCGCCAGAATTGCCATGAGCGTGAGCACGTTAGCATGAAGGCATTCTTGGGTTTGGCAGCCTTGACGATTGTGGCACATCGATGACTGTTTGACTGATGTGATTGGTTGAATTTGGTGCGCTGAATTAATCTTGGGTCAAACGCTGACGTGTCAGGAGATGGCTGATAGAACTTGAGGCTGCACGTCAAGCTGAAATGCTGCTGGCTTTGTTAACTCGTTTTGATAGGAGTTCTACTAACAATATAATTATGTAGTGAGGAAAAAGCTTTTACAAGAGCTGGCCAAAACACTACATAATTTAGTGGCGACGAGGATGAGATTTTGATGAGACACGATATCATTGTTGTCGCCACTAAATTATGTAGTGTCTTGGCCAACCTCTTGTAAAAGCTTCTTCCTTACTACATAATGCTGAGGGGACAGGAATGCTGGTAGACCTGAACGGGAGCCTGTGATTCACACTCAGCAGCTGACACGGAGTGCCAGTGTGGGACATGTAGCTGGATAGTGCAACAGCCACAACTTTTAAGTATGCTATGCTACAAATATGTTCCTTCAATTGCCACTCTTTTAAGAACTCGCTCCATGATATTAAGTCGCTATGTGATGAATATGACCTAGTCTTCTTACAGGAAACTTGGCTGGCTAAATTTGAGCTTCCATCGCTGAACCAAACTCACGAGGATTTCTTGGGCTGTGGTATTTCTGCCATTAATTCGTCGGATAATCTCTTACGTGGTAGACCCTTTGGTGGATTAGGTGTGCTATGGAAAAAGTATTTTCAATCTAGCATTAAAGTGTTATTAATCAGCGAACGTATTATGCAAGTTAACCTGATGACAAATGTTGGCCCTGTGTCCCTGTTCAATGTTTATCTGCCAACTGATTACAGAGATGCAGATAGCCTTGACAAATTCTGCATGTGTTTAGGTCAACTCAATTCACTTGTTGGCATAACCTTTTCTACCAGTGCGTGTGTGGGTATATTAGGCGACTGCAATGCAAACAGTCACGGATCAACCTTTTTCACAGAATTGCGGGACTTTGCAGAAGATGAGGGGTTAATTATTTCAGATGTTCAAATTCTGGGGGGAAATTCAAACACATACACATTTGTTAGCGCAGCACATAGCACACCATCATGGCTTGACCACTTCATTTGTAGCCCAATACTTCACTCAGCGATTTCCTCTATTTCAGTTAGGTATGATGTGTCGATGTATGATCACATGCCACTAACTATCGAACTTGATGTAACACCAGGGACCCGTGATGTTGCAAAACAAAGCATCAACCGACCAGCCAGGCCCAGGTGGGAGACTGTCACTGTGAATGAAATTACAGTGTATAATTAAACCATCCGTGTATCTCTAGAAACTAGTTGCATAGCACAGCTTAGGAAACTGTATGATGATTGCATGGCTGGATGTTATGATGGCTCACATGTGTACCAAATTTCTCAATGTTATGAGGCCCTGACTGCTGCCATAACTGACTCGGCTATTCGCAGCATCAGGAAGAATCATGCCACCTGTGGGGGATGCCCAAAAATTATTATGGGGTGGAATGAAAATGTTAAGATAAAACACCTGCATGCACGAGAGTCTTTCCTTCGATGGAGAGTCTGTGGCTCACCTAGGGATGGACAGCTAGCGGCACATATGCGGCTGACTAGACTTTCATTTAAATACGCTTTGAGAAAATGCAAACGTGCACAAAAGCGTTCAGAAGCATCAAAATTAACAATGCCTCTGCTCACTGAACCAGCATCTCGATTCTGGTCTTGGGTTAATCGGGAGCTTGGTGGATGTTGTCCTCTACCACCCAGCATTGGAGGCCTAACTGGTGATGCCGAAATAGCTGATATGTGGAGTAACCACTTTCAGAAAATGTTGAATGACCCGAGCTGTAGCAGCAATCTGGATGTGTTGGACCGGCTGCGGCAGACTCCAGCTGCACGAACTCCTCCAATCACTACTGAGGATGCACTCAAGGCTATTGGAAAACTCAAAAGTGGGAAGGCACCTGGCGGGGATCTTATATAGTCTCTGATCACTTGTTGCATCTTCAACCGGAGTCAGTCACTTGTATAGCTGTGCCGTTTGACTCTATGATGAATCATACAACCCTGCCAGAGAGCTTCATTAATTCAATTATAGTTCCCCTTGTGAAGGATAAGAGTGACATGTTAGATCAGGTTTCAAACTATAGGGCAATATCTCTCTCCACTAGCTTGTCCAAAGTTTTAGAGTTGATTCTTGTAGAAAGGATCGGGCAGTTTCTGCATACCAATGACGCTCAGTTTGGGTTCAAGTCCAACCTGTCCACCACACATGCCACATTTGCCCTCAAAGAAGCTGTAAACCACTACACAAGTCAGGGTAGCCCAGTGTATGCGTGCTTCTTGGATGCGAGCAAAGCATTTGATCGGGTGTGTCACTCGAAACTCTTCGAAATTATTGCAGCAAGAGGGGTCCTCAGTCTTACCTTCAGCTCTTCCTGATGTGGTACCGAGCACAAACAAAAATGACTCAAATGGTCAAACTCTGTGTCCGTCCCATTTGCTGTCCAGAATGGTGTGCGCCATGGTAGCAACTTGTCGCCAATTTTGTTTAGTGTATATATTGATGAACTGTTGCATGTGATACAAAAATCAAAGACTGGGTGTCATATAGGGCAAACTGCTGTAAATATCATGGCCTATGCAGACGACATTGTAGTATTGTCTCCCACGAGAGTTAACCCTCAGCAGCTTGTACATTTATGCGAATATTTTGCTCTTAAGCGAGATATTGTTTTCAATGTGAAGAAAACTGTTTGCATGTATTTTCATCCGCAAGGTCCTTACTCTCCCACCCCTCTCATTAACTCGAGTGTACCCTGCATTCTTTTGAATAGCCACCAACTCGTCTGGGTCAAGGAATTTAAATATCTGGGCCATGTAGTGCGCTGTGACATGAGGGATGTTGCTGACATGAGACGAGTGAAGCGTTCCATGTATTATAGTGTACATATGCCGTGTGCGACATTAGGATATGCTGATAGACCAGTACTCCTGGAACTTTTTAGAGCTCACTACATGCATATGTATGGCTGCGAGCTTTGTAATGCTGCAGGAGAGAAACGAGCTTTTAGACAATTTTGTGTGGCATATCATTCTTGTATAAAGAAACTGCTTCAGTTACCTCGTTGGGTAAGAAATCATGAATTATGTCATGATGTAAATATTCTGCCCCACCACATGCTGGTTGCAAGCAGGCAGCTATTCTTTTGGAAAAGGCTCAATTGTAGCGAGAATCGCATCGTCACGTGTGCACTCAATGCCAATGGGGGTAATGGACTCCTTGCTGCCAATCATTATCAGCTAAGAGAGGATTATGTTATCATGCATCTAGACATAGCATCAACAGGAAAAGCTGCCGTACGGAATATGTTTAGTGCTTTGCTCAACCGCATAGTTGCTGAAAGGCAGATGGAAGCAGTGGCCGTATGATGACTGAATGATTGTTATGTTATGTACCACTCTATGTGTGTGCGAAATAAATGTTATTATTATTATTATTATTATATTGTTAGTTCTCAGCATGCATGGTCTGGTCTGCAGCTCCGACATGGTCTGTTGACGTGCAGCCTCAAGTTTTTTTCAGCCATCTCCTGACACGTCAGCGTTTGACCTGAGATTAATTCAGTGCACCAGATTCAACCAATCACAAAACAGTCATAACAGTCATGTCATCCATGCGTCACAATCGTCAAGGCTGCCAAAAACAGGAATGCCTTGATGCTAACATGCTCATTCTCATTGAAATTCTGGCGGACACTACAATCATTATGGTGATTTAGGCAATGGCGCCACGACTGCTAGGCTATATGGTGTTGTATAATTATATGCACAACCTTCATTCACCATTGCTAGAGTAATAAACCTGTGTTAAGTCATGTCGGAGGTGGTATGCGATGGTAATGGTAGGCTATACTGGATGATTGAGCGGCCCAAAAACAAATTTGATTGGTGTTTGTGTAGCGAGATACATTTTAAATTGTCCAAAAGAAACAGAGGGAAAAAGAAGAAAGTATAGAGATAAGCAGAAGAATAGAAACATTCTAAAAGCAAAAGCTATGTGTAATTTTAAAATTGAACATGGAAGGAACGGCGGCCGTGTGCACACCAAACACTTCAACAGTGGAGACGTCGGCTGAAGCCCCCCACGCAGGCAACAAATACCCTCGTTCCGACCTGTGTACCGCCAGGGTGTCGCTATTAAGGCACCAGGCCCATTAAAGGACAACATAACAGCAGCTGCGCGGCGCAATTAAGCGTGAGCGCCGGCCAGCGGCCCGGGTCACGTACGGCGCTCGGCAGAAGCCTCTGCGCAGGATCCTGACCCAGATCACGGCAGCAAGCTCCGCCTCTGGGCCGCTGTAGACAGCAGTTCCGGCCGCCGCAGGCATCCACAGGCCGTTGCAGCCGGGTGAGAAGGACCAATGACAGGACAGCAAGAGGGAATCGAAAATTAAAACCGAGTGGAGAAAAAATCATGGCAGCAAGGCGCCAATCTGGCAACTGACCTGATTTTTTCAAGCAAAAAGTTGATAAAAGGGCCTGCAAGTGGGGTGAAGGGTCGGCAGATCGAACAGCAGAGCAGCAAGGACGGGACCGATCTTCAAATTGCCGATAGTGCGCCCAGGCCTCCAAACAGTCCAAGTAAGTTTCAGAGGAACAGAGTTCGGCAGTGAGCAGGGACGGAAGCAGGCTGGGGCCGCGGCTCCTCGCCGCGAGCCTCAGTCTCAGAGGAGACAAGATGGGGCAGTGAGTAGGGACGGAAGCAGGCTGGGGCCGCGGCTCCTCGTCGCGAGCCTTAGTCTCAGAGAAGCCGCGTCAAGGACCATCACAAGTCAGCCTTCAAGATTTGCTGTTGTTTAGTTCTATAAATTTCATACTGGAGAAAGTAGCCGCATTTCACATCAAGTAAGGTCGGAAAGTCTGTACAATCTTTATACCCTCCTTATAATCCATGGTCAGTTAATTTGTTGTACATCTGAACACCATACAAATTTAATTTGCACAGTGTTTCGGCCGTTTTTTTCTTCTTCTTCTTCGTCGTTTTGTTCTTCTCTCATTGAACTCCCCTGCTATTTGGGCATTTGTTTGGTCATGTAGTCACGATATTCTTAATTGTGCCTACGCGAGTATGTGTATGGTTGAAAAATTATAATATATTGATTGCCCGACTAGTTATAACTTCTAACGTAAATCAAAACTCTGATATGGTTTGGATGTTTATGTTATCGTCTTTTATAACTCTCGTGCTTTAAATGCAACCGATTATGGAGCTTGTGCCAATGCTGGTGGTGGTCGCCGATGGGATTTATTTGACTGGTTGACTGTTCGAACTGATGTGACTGATGTGACTGGCTGAATTTTGTTGACTCTATTCGAACTGCTGCCTATAAGACGAATGATATTGTATTGACGAGACAATTAACTTGAACTATCGGTGCACAATTTTCTGTAAATATAGCCTTGTGTGAATTACCTAGTACTCTAATTCGGAATGTGACTGAAAGATGGATTGAGGAAGGAATATCAATGAGATGGAGCGCTAGCTTGAGGGGAAGTCACGTAATATAATTAGTAATGTTAACGTAAAAATATATATGTAGGGACAAGCGATGATGTGACTTCAATGCTTCCAAGGCAGGGTAATGCAATTTTTGCGGCTAGATGTGATGAAATACTCAATTCAAGGTTCCGAGGTTTAATGTTTATTTTGGTGAACAATGTTTACTGATATATTGAAGGCCAACTGTTTCTGGTAAAACCCGAGTGATGTGATAATTATGTGAAATACCCGTACTGAAAATTTTCAGGAATGGCTAACCCGATTGCCAGCAGACAGGGTGACCGATATTTTTTCTTAACCTTGCCATTCAATTATCCGGTTCGGTTGATTATTTGGTCTGATTGGTGACATTTTCAAATCCGGTCAAATTAACTTCACTGTGGTTAATTTGCAATTTAATCTGTAAGCCTTTTTACGCAATCTTTGATGTCAGGATCGGTTCATGACAGGGTCATCATTTCAACGTTTCGGCATATACAAACAGATCATTTAGGGATTGTGTCGTGAGGATTTTGATAAACAGGTCTTATTGACGAATTGTCGAGTATGTGCTAATATTGTTTCCACACAGCCCTAAGCCGCCGATAATTGCAAGACTTTTAATTTAATTTTGTTAAGCAACGTTATTTTCATTAAGTTCAAAGCTAACTGAGTAAAGTAAATATTTCCCAAGGAAAAGGAAAGTGAGGAAGGCTGTGTTGGAATGTTTACGATTCTCGCAGTTAACTGTCTCCTTAAGAAGCGCGAAATTATGGGATGGTTGTTTGCTCTATGGAAAGATATGGCGGTATGATACAAATCACGGTCATGTACAATTTCGTCCCTGTTCATCTCGCTGTTAAAATTAACGCCAGAATAAAATCGCTGTCATGAAAAATTCGCACAAGTGTCCACACGGCCAGCGTCACCGATCACCGCTACCGGCCGCTGGGACACTGACCCCACGCGCCCGATCCCAAAACACATGACGTCATGAACCCCCTCCCCTGGACGAGAGGGTCCGGCCAGACGGTCAGACGCTAGCCTAACGAGGGGAAAATCCGTGGATTTCGCTCAGGTGGGACAGTTGTTGTACATACAGAAAAGTACTGAGCACCAAGTACCAGGTGTCCGTACCGAGTACCGAGTGCCGAGTACCCAGTACCGAGTATCGAGTACCGAGTACCCAGTACCGAGTACCGAGTACCGAGTACCGTGTACCAAGTACCGATTACCGAGTACCGAGTACCGAGTACCGAGTACCGAGTACCGAGTACCGAGTACCGAGTACCGAGTACCGAGTACCGAGTACCGTGTACCAAGTACCGAACCGAGTACCGAGTACCGAGTACCGAGTACCGAGTACCGAGTACCGAGTACCGAGTACCGAGTACCGAGTACCGAGTACCGAGTACCGAGTACCGAGTACCGAGTACCGAGTACCGAGTACCGAGTACCGTGTACCGAGTACATAGTACCGAGTACAGAGTACCGTGTACAGAGTACCGAGTACCGAGTACCGAGTGCCGAGTACCGAGTACCGCGTACCAAGTACCGATAACTGTGTACCGAGTACCGAGTACCGAGTAGTGAGTACCGAGTACTGAGTACCCATTCCTGAGTAACGAGTACCGAGTACCGAGTGCCGGGTACCGAGTGCCGAGTACCGAGAACCAAGTGCCGAGTACTGAGTACTGAGTACTGAGTACTGAGTACTAAGTATCGAGTACCGAGTACTGAGTACCGATTACCAATTACAGAAACACGACCCGTGGTACACTATAGTCAGACAATACACTACACAATGCACACTACACAATACACTACCCAATATACACTACACAATAAACACTACACAATATACACTACACAATATACACTACACAAAATACACTACACAATATACACTACACAGCATAATCTACACACACTCCACAAATACACTACAAATGGTATCACGCCGGCGACGCTTCTTCACACTAACAGTTATAAGACACATACATACATACATACATACATACATACATACATACATACATACATACATACATACATACATACATACATACATACATACATACATACATACATACAGACAGACAGATAGACATACATACATACATACATGCATACAGGCATACAGGCATACAGGCATACAGGCATACAGGCATACAGGCATACAGGCATACAGGCATACAGACATACAGGCATACAGGCATACAGGCATACAGGCATACATACACATACTTGGAATCATGCATGCATACTGTACGTACACTACATACAAACGTGCAGACGCACGCCCAGAGACAACCGTGCGCGTGGAGCCGGGGCAAATAGGATGCAACGCACGAGGGAGGTATGACGATAACAGCATGGTGTAAACTGACAGTGGGAAATAATAGACAAGATTGTGAGGAGGCCTAGACAATACGTAGCCGCGCCCCTGTGCTTAATATGCCTGCCGACACGGTCTGCTGCACAACGGGTGATGGGGGAAAGGGGGTGGAGTTGAATGGGAATTCAACTAAGAGGAGACCCTTTTAACAAAAGATGGCAAAGGTCTCAGATGTATAGACCGGTTTCGGTGGGAATATTTAGTTCGGAAGGAGAAAGTTGTGTTTCCAGGAGAATGGGAGTTAGATGATGATGAGATGGTTTGTTTTTTTGGGTCCATTCCGCGATGCCAAGAAGTGAGCTGGATCGCGCGCCATAAGTCGCGAAATACTGGCGGGCACTCGAAAGAGTCCGGTAACGCCAGGTTCTGGGAAACCAGGAGGGCCAGAATGGCCATCCGCCTCAGGTAAATGCCGTAGGAGGAGTCAGGGTGCTGAGGTGGTGACGTGTGCGGTCCGGAATGGCCATCCGCCCCAGATAAATGCCGTAGGAGGAGTCAGGGTGCTGGGGTGGCGACGTGTGAGGGCCAGCAGGGCCATCCGCCTCAGGTAAATGCCGTAGGAGGAGTCAGGGTGCTGAGGTGGTGACGTGTACGGGCCGGAATGGCCATCCGCCCCAGATAAATGCCGTAGGAGAAGTCAGGGTGCTGGGGTGGCGACGTGTGAGGGCCAGAATGGCCATCCGCCTCAGGTAAATGCCGTAGGAGGAGTCAGGGTGCTGAGGTGGTGACGTGTGCGGGCCGGAATGGCCATCCGCCCCAGATAAATGCCGTAGGAGGAGTCAGGGTGCTGGGGTGGCGACGTATGAGGGCCAGAATGGCCATCCGCCTCAGGTAAATGCCGTAGGAGGAGTCAGGGTGCTGAGGTGGTGACGTGTGCGGGCCGGAATGGCCATCCGCCCCAGATAAATGCCGTAGGAGAAGTCAGGGTGCTGGGGTGGCGACGTGTGAGGGCCAGAATGGCCATCCGCCTCAGGTAAATGCCGTAGGAGGAGTCAGGGTGCTGAGGTGGTGACGTGTGCGGGCCGGAATGGCCATCCGCCCCAGATAAATGCCGTAGGAGGAGTCAGGGTGCTGGGGTGGCGACGTGTGCGGGCCAGAATGGCCATCCGCCCCAGATAAATGCCGTAGGAGGAGTCAGGGTGCTGGGGTGGCGACGTGTGAGGGCCGGAATGGCCATCCGCCCCAGATAAATGCCGTAGGAGGAGTCAGGGTGCTGGGGTGGCGACGTGTGGGCCGGAATGGCCATCCACCTCAGATAAATGCCGTAGGAGGAGTCAGGGTGTTGAGGTGGCGTTGATTGGCGATTGGGGCACCACGGAAACCGCAGTAAGTCGTGGATCCCAGCAGTAGTGTGCGGCAGGAATGGACCCAGACAGAAAAGCATGTGTGAGGTTATTCATATTTTCATTTGGTGGATTTAATAGTTAGAGTGGAAAGTTATCCATAGTGAAGAGCTGAGTACATCGGAGACGAAATTCGCTCAGTGAACCAGCTGTTACCCTGGTGCGTTCCCTGTGTAACACTACGCACCACTGGTGGGGATAGGAAAAGAGGGAGGGGTCAGGAAGACGAACCTGACAGTTTACTGCAAAGTATGAAAGATATTGATGATTGAGTGAATGTCTGGGGAGAGTCTGAGTGAAAGGATGTATGAATGTGTTAGTTCCAGTGGGAGTTCGTCCTCAGCGTAGCGTTGCACTGGGTATGCAGAATATACATGGAACCGATCACAGAACTCACGGTGTGATAATCTGAGAGACAAGCCGTTGGTGAAATTATGTAAGGAGGAGCCAGAGGGCCATTGGTGCCGGCTCACGGACAAGGAAACCCGGACCTTATTCCACCGGACCAATTCCCGATTAACTCGCTAAATTTCACCACCCCCACCCTAACCGTGCAGCGACCTATGTGCTCGCCGATGATTGACCTGCCTCCAAAATAAAAATGTATGTACAGGTTGAGCTCGATTCTGCATTTTAACCACAAAATTTAGTATTATCTCGAAAACACGGGGATATAACATTCTGAAAATGCCATGTTTCGACTCCTGATCTCAAGAAAACCCCGTGAGCAAAATTTTAATAATGTTGCAAATTGTTGACAATTGTTGCAAGCAGTTCTAATTGTTGCAGATTAAGCCAGAGAGCCTCAAAATTTATGCAATTCCATTCAGCGGCCCAAAATTAACCAGAAAAAGAGTTTTTTTTTTAAAATCAAAAAAATGTTGCAATGTTGCACAAAATGGCAGAACCATGCAGAAGCGAAAACCCGTTACATTTGTTTTAAATCAGCTAGCAATCCATAAGCAAGCAAAATCCGATGAGTTTTCAGAATTGTGTTAGACTTTTTGAGATATGGCCCCCAAACACCCCTTCTGGATCCGCCTTTGTAACCAAAACATGTATTCCTAGCCAAGGTGAAGTTGTAAAGAGAAGAGAGCTATTTTTGCTCATTACAAATGGAAATTAGTCAAAAACGTTAACATATATTTTGGCCATTGCCCAGCATTAAAAGACTCTTGACTTGCTGATGATGGCCCATGGCCAAAAGTATATTTTATACACTGTTGTTTAATTATTATGTGTAATGAGCAGAAGGTTGCTTCTGTTTTAAAATATTTTAACAATGCTCTGGTTGACATTTACTAAAAATAAAATAACACCCTACAATTCTGCAATAATTCAGCTAAGAACTACGTGTGGCAACTCAGTATGTTTTGATGGATATTTGCAGGCATATTTTTTTTGCAGGTACATTATTAGTGCATATGGCTTTCCATGGATAAGCAACCATCTTCCAAAATTTTCACTGAAATCTGTAGAGCCATCTGTAATTTATGCACATGCCAATTTCCTTGACTCATCTCTATGGAGTTAACACAACAGCAGTGATTCATTGTGCACTCCATAAACAATTGGCTGTGATTATGTTGAGATGAAAGGCACTATGTATGTACTGCATTTCTTGAAGTTAAGGCTAGGAATATATTAATTTAGGTCTATACATAACATTTATATAAAAAAAGTTTAATTTTGTACGAATGTCGTGTCCCATCTGCCATTCTAATGACATGGTTATATCTAAAAACATCATATTCACTCAGGGGTTGCAACTCAAAATAACATAGTCTCTGAGGCATCAACACTGCCGCCCCCCGGCATGACCCATGAGCAATCTGCGCCCATATCAGCAGTTCTTTAACATTGGTGAGCAGGGGGAGGGGGGAGGAGCAACCACCTGGTTGCCCCCAGCCCCCACACCAAATTTTGTGGCAGTGCTCATGTATTCACTAACATGTTATCTTGTAAACTTAAATACACATTTATTGTTTGCATAAGGGCTAAGGCAATGCACCTTTTTAATGGCAGCATATCTGAGTTTGAGTACCCATTAAGTCCAGAATGTGATGTTTGTGTGTCTTCTCTATGTAGGAAATGGGCTTCATTGATCACTCAAATTGGTATGTGTTGTGATATAAGTGTGCCTCATGAGATATCCTTGTCATGCTGTTCCACAAATGTTGTGACGCAAATTTGCTGTCTTTGTACTTTTGTGATTATTTTGCCACTTTTTCTAACAAATTCAAAATCCGACCATACTTCCCTGTTTACTTTCTGTTAACTCTCCCCAAACATTATCTGTTTCCACCCATTTCCTCTACATTCTTGCTTCCCGAGAGAAGTTCAATTCCATGAAGTGCAGAAGGTATTGTTGGTCTTCTAAAAACAACTAGCTCAGATTTTAGTACTGCGAAATCTGACAACCTCAGAAAAGCCCAGTACTGATCACATTTTTTCCCTTCTCAGGTATGGCATTGCCAGAAACAATATAATCCCCCAGCCGTCGCCATCTCCAGCAGGTCAACATTCCCCTCAGCAGGCGGCGGATCAGACTTGCACATCTCCCCTTCGGCTGCAACTGGGTGAAAACGGCGGTGGCTTCGGTAGTGAAGCTGGCGGCCATGCTCGTGCGCCGCGCCGCCGTTGCGTGGCTCGAGGAAGGCGCCGGAGCCGACTCGGTTGCGCGGCGCCACGCAGCTAGCGCTCGAGGCGCTGTATTGGCTGTGCGTGGACGCAGAGAACTTGGACCTGCTGCTGGTCCCGTCGCCCGGCTGACGGTTGGGAGACTGGCGACTGGCGAGGCTTGACGGGCGGAAGTGACGGTGGCTCCGGCGGAGGTGGCGGCTGTGTTTGGGACTTTGCTAGCGGCGGCGATTTTTGTGCTTTGTATCCCAGGGGGGCTGTCCCTGGATCCCTTGTGAAGTGTTTGCTTGTTGATAGTGTGAATATTGAGAGAGAAAAAAAAACATGACTGAATAGCAGCATTTGTGATGACCACAAGTTTAGAGACTAGCTTGTACAGCAATCAGAAGTTGCATGTTAATCGTGCCATGGTGATCCTCTTCATCTGTCATGTTTGATCACCTTGTGTGATATTACACTTGCAAGCAAGCTGATGCTTTGCGCAGCTAAGTCCTAATCTGTGCCCATCGGAAATTCCATATACCTGAGGTTAGTTGGTCCTCAAACGGGAAATTGTACTCTATGAATGTACTGTAAATGTTGTGCTGCGTCCATTGTCTTCAGGGCCAGTCTTACGACCACACTGTCACATCCTTTGTCAGCGGAGTTGATGAGTCAATGATTAGCGTTATGAAAGTCACAACATACCCGTTCACATTTCGCCAATTGAGCAAATTAATACAGTATGGTAAGAATCTCTTTTTCTGTCAGTGTTGGGCCAGGTGGGTTTGTGAATGGAGTGATGAAAGAGCGAGCGTGATGAGAGTGGTGGACAGCCAATGTTTCAGCTGATAGCTCTATCGGTATTGTTAAACCATGGCAAGATTATATATTTGGAAAGCATAAAGTGTACCTCTGCAATCGAAGCTGTGGGGAAAACGCTCGCAGTGTCATGTAGGCAATCATTAGCGGTACTCAACCATGTGTCACCTAACTCCTTCATGTGTCACCTAGTCCGCATGCTGATAGACTGGGCTAGTCTGACCGGGGGCAAGGGGCCATGACCCCTCAGGGATACCCTCGGTCGACCTGAGGAGACCCTCGGTGGTCCTGAGGAGGCCCAAGGGCGGCCTGAGGCGCCTTCAGTCATGTCCGTGAAGTTAGTCAGCGTCAGATTCTCTTTCTGCGTCGGGCTCATATTTTTACGCCATTTGGTCCTAAGGTCAGATCGAACCTGTTTCCAAAAAAAAAGTCTGTTTTGACCTTACAGGTCTCATTCAAGGTCAAATTCAAGCTCCAAGGACGGGGAACGCTATAGCGCCCAAAGTTACCGTCCGACTGCGCCAAACATGTTCCAAACAAATCCACGTGCCCAGTTCCAGGATGACAATAATTTTCAGAGTTGTGCTCCGTGAACTTAGATATCAAATTCAAGGTCAATGGCCGGGGAATGCCGTAGCGCCCAAAGTTACCGTCCGATGAGGCCAAAAATTGTCTGAAACGATTAAGCGTGCCCAGTTCCAGGACAGCAAGAACTTTCAGAGTTGATCTCCATGACCTTCAAGGTCAAATGCAAGGTCACAGGACGGGAGTGTCAGCATCAGATTCAGTTTTCAGCGTCGAGCACATATTTTTACGCCATTTGGTACTAAGGTCAGATAAAACCCCTTGTTTCCAAAAATCAGGTCTATTTTGATCTTACAGGTCTTCAAGCTCAAATTAAAGCTCAAAGGACGGGGAACGCTGTAGCGCCCCAATTGACCGTCTGATCGGGTCAAAAATGATCTCAAACGATTCAGCGTGCCCAGTTCCAGGACGTCAAGATTTTTCAGAATGTATCTTTGTAACCTTCAAGGTCAAATACAAGGTCAAAGGACGGGATTGTCAGCATCAGATTCAGTTTTCAGCATCGGGCACATATTTTTACGCCATTTAGTCCTAAGGTCAGATAGAACCCTGGTTCCAAAAATGAGGTATATTTTGACCTTACATGTCTCATTCAAGGTAAAATGCAAGCTCAAGGGACGGGGAACGCTGAAGCGCCCCAATGTACCGTGCGATCGGGCCACAAATGGTCTAAACGATTCAGCGTGCCCAGTTCCAGGACGAAAAGATTTTTTCAGAATTTATCTCCGTTCATGTTCATGTTCATGTATTATTTCGGGACACATCTACAGTACTATGGCTATTCTGAGCCCACGTTACTTAGATAAAACAGATGGCTTAAAAAAGAGGCGTAAAAGCAATCACACCAAAGACACACTCCACACTATTCACGGCGCCACATCGTCAGTTGTCTCTTGGAGAAGCAACTGCTTGAGCTTCTGTTTTAAAGCATGACGGGTCAAGCCCTTTATCTCAGATGGCAACCGATTGTACAATGGGCTACAGTGAGCCAATCGCCTTTTTCCAGAACAAGTCTTCGCCCGTAGGTGACACAACAGGCCCGTTTGTCGGGTATGATACGGCGTCACGACATAGGTAAACATAGCGGCGATATCTGGTGGAAGACCGGTGTCCAGAGCAGTTTTAGCTAGGCACAGTTGGTGGTAGCTAACCAGCTGTTCCGCTTGCAGCCACTTCAGTTGTCTGAGATATCACTGATATGATCGTACTTACGCCTGCCACTAATCACCACTACCACTAATCCGTGACCTTCAAGGTCAATTCAAGGTCAAAAGACGGGAGCGTCAGCATCAGATTCAGTTTTCAGCGTCAGGCATATATTTTTTACGCTATTTGATCATAAGGTCAGATCAAACCTCCTGTTTCCAAAAATCAGGTCTATTTTGACTTTACAGGCCTCCTGCAAGGTCAAATTCAAGCTCAAAGGACGGGGAACGCTGAAGCGCCCCAATTTACCGACCGATCGGGCCAAAAATTATATCAAACGATTCAGCGTGCCCAGTTCCAGGACGACAAGAATTTTCAGAGTTGATCTCCGTGACTTTCAAGGTCAAATGCAAGGTCAAAGGACGGGAGCGTCAACGTCAGACTCCGTGTTCAGCGTCGGGCACAAATTTGTACGACACTTGGTCCTAAGGTCAGATCAAACCTCCTGTTGAAACGAATCAGGTTGATTTGGACCTTACTGGTCTCCTTTAAAGTCAAATTCAACGTCAAACGACGGTGAACGCTGTAGCGCCCTAAGTTACTGTCCGATCGGGCCAAAAATAGTATCAGACGATTAAGCGAGCCCAGTTCCAGGACGACAAGAATTTGCAGAATTGATTTCCAGGCTTCAAGGTCAAATTAAAGGTCAAAATACGGGAGCGTCAGCATCAGGTTCAGTTTCAGAGACGGACATATATTTTTACGCTATTTGATCCTAAGGTCAGATCGAACCTCCTGCTTTAAAAAATCAGGTATATTTTGACCTTACTGCAAGGTCAAATTCAAGCTCAAAGGACGCCCCAATGTACTGTCCAATCGGGTCACAAATGATCTGAAACGATTCAGCATGCCCAGTTCCAGGACGGCAATAATTTTCTGAGTTGATGTCCGTGACCTTCAAGGTCAAATGCAAGGTCAAAGGACGGGAGCGTCAGCATCAGATTCAGTTTGCAGTGTCGGGCACATATTTTTACGCCATTTGGTCCTAAGGTCAGATAGAACCCCTGTTTAAAAACAACCAGGTTTATTTTGACCTTAGAGCTCTTCTTCAAGGTCAAATTCAAGCTCAAAAGATGGTGAACGCTGAAGCGCCCCAATTGACCGTCCGATCGGGCCAAAAATGGTCTCAAACGATTCAGCGTGCCCAGTTCCAGGACGACAAGAAGTTTCAGAATGTATCTCCGTGACCGTCAAGGTCAACTTCAAGGTCAAAAGACGGGAGCGTCAGCATCAGATTCAGTTTTCAGCGTCGGGCATATATTTTTACGCTATTTGATCCTAAGGTCAGATCAAACCTCCTGTTTTCAAAATCAGGTATATTTTAACCTTACAGGTCTCCTTCAAGGTCAAATTCGGGGCGTAACAAGCTTTTCAAAGAAATCAATACAAATCCAACTGTCCAGAACAAACTAGCATATACCAGACATAGAAACTGCCTCATTCATGTTATCCGTGAAGCAAAGAAGAAGAATTTCAAACAGCAGTTCTCACTGAACAAATCAAACTCAAGGAAAATGTGGGAGCTTCTGAATAGCCTCACTAAGAGCAACACCTGCAAAACACAACTCCCCAAATGCTTCATTAGTGACCACGGTCAGTGCATATATAATAAGAAAGATATAACAGAGTCTTTCAACAATGTATTTATTTCGGTTGGTCAAAAACTTCAACAGGAGATCCCCAATGACGACTCTTGTTCATACAACTAGGGATCATTTGCATACTATCGATCACTTTGATCCAACAGACCCAGAAGAATTTATCTCTCTGGTAAATGAAATGAAAAACGTGGGTGCAGGAGTGGACAATATTAATGCTATAATTTGCAAAAGCACCCTTCCAAATATAATTAGTCACTTAGTACACTTTGTCAATATCTTTTTGGCAGAAGGTGTATTTCCAAATGAGCTGAAGCGTGCAATTGCGAAACCAATTTTCAAATCTGGAGCTAGAAATACCTTCAATAACTACAGACCTATCAGTATTCTCCCCTACATCTCTAAAATACTTGAAAAATAATTCATAAGAGAATCATGTCCTATCTTGGGTAGCTGGCATCTTAAGTCCTAGACAAATCGGATTTAAACAAAAATCGTTAAACATATATGCCAGTACTCTTGCTTCAAGATACCATCACAAAGGCATTTGAAAATGGCAAATTTGTTGTATGCATTTATTTTGATTTTAAAAAAGCATTTGATACTGTTGACCATACAATATTGTTAGAAAAACTTAGG
>JAXIVJ010015056.1:0-32720 GCA_036785665.1 Chirona hameri
CCCCTTTTGGGGGGGGGGCAGATTCTGCACCCCCCACCTCGTTATCTACTGAACTAATAATTACAGCGAGACGCGCAAGGCAGTAATCGAAGGTTCTCTATTCGAACGCATCTAAAGCTTACATACTCAAAATTTAATTAAACACAATTAACAACGCGCCGTGCCGGTGCTTGGCGCCAACTTCGCCCGTGCTAGGGGGGGACGTACTCGGCTCCTATGGGCAATAGACAGAATCGAAAGCAACGTTCGATAGCTCGTCGAAAAGCAGGGGCGAAACTATTTCGGTCATGTTTTGGCTTAGGTCAATATTGAGGTTACCAGAGGTCATCAATGGTCAACATTTCCAAGTATAGGATATTGCTCCAGAAACCCCCAAATATCTCGGGAACTATGATAGCTAAGGACAAACAAAAAAACAATTCGAAAGCTCATGACAAATGCAATCGCCATCGGTGTCTTACAAATTTTAGCTCAGGTCAATATTTAGGCTCCGGAGGTCACCAAAGGTCAAGATGGCATTTTCTTCCAAGAAGTTTTCCGTGAATAGCATCTCAGGTGTCTCAGGAATCAGTTGAACATAGATAAAAATAAAACCATCGTATTTGTCTCGTCAAGACGCTTCACACCCATGTTAACACGCGCAGTGGAAGGGGGAGGCACCTTTGTTCCCTCTCCCAACCTACATGTTTTTCGTGAATATCTCGAAAAGAGAAAGCAAGTTTGATATAAAATATCGTTCAGTACAGGGCAGGGGCGCAGCCAGGGGGAGGGAGACAAGGGGAGCAATTGCCCCCACCCCCCCCCTCCTTAAGGATCAGAGGAGGCCCCGCCGAGATAAGCCCAGATTACCATTGCATTAGCTAAATGGCTTTCAAAAAGATCACAGAGGAGCCCTCAAACTCAGACAAGGGTCAGTCCTGGTGCATGCCAAGGGCCCTCAGGAGACACTGAAGGGCTTTTGAAAGCCGACCCAGGGGGGCCTCTTGGGCATGTCTAGGGGCACATTGAGCCCACCGAGGGGCCCACAAAAACTGCCTGTCCAGGGCCTATCGAGCCTATGTCCAGGGGCCTATCGAGCATGTCCAGGGGCCTATCGAGCATTGTCCAGGGCCTATCGAGCATGTCACAGGGGCGCCCATGGAGCCCACTCAGGGGGTCCCAAAAACCTGTCCAGGGGCCTCGTAGAGTTTGTCCACTTGTCCAGGGTCCAATTGAGCCCAACACGGGCCAACAAACTGCCCAGTGGGCCTCTCGATCATGTCCAGAGGGCCCATTGAGTATGTTCAGGGGCCTCTCGAGCCTGGCCAGGGGCCCTTTATAGTCTGTTTTGGGGCCTCTTGAGCCTGCCCAAGGGGCCCATTATAGTTTTCCAAGATGCCCATTGAGTCTGTAACAGGGGCCTCTCGAAACTTGCCCAGGGACCATTAGAGCCTGCTCATGAGGCCTCTCGAGCTTGCCCAGGGGGCCCATTGAGTCTGTTCAGGGGTCTCTCGAACCTGCCCAGGGGCCTCTCAAGCTTGCCCAGGGGCCCATTGAGTCTTTTCATGGGCCTCTTGACACCTGCCTTGGGGCATTACAGTCTGTTCAGGGGCCTCTCGAGCTTTCCCAATGGTCCATTGATCCTGTTCAGGGGGCCACTTTCGAACCTACCTAATGGGCTATTAGAGTCTACTTAGGGGGCCTCTCGGCTTGCCAAGGGGCCATCGAGTCTGTTCAGGGCCCTCTCAAGCTTATCCAGAGGGTCATTGAGTCTGTGAACGGGGCCCTCGAGCCTGCCCAGGGGTTGCTAGCCGTCGCCCTGGAGCGCCTGTTATAGCTGGAGCGCCTGCTAGCCGTGGTCGGCGCGGTTATAATGAGCGGTAATGTGCTGTACTCTGACCCACCTGGTGCAATGTTTTCTTTCGGTTTCAAAATGGTAATTTGCTAAGGTCTGATACGTTTTTTGAATTGGGGGGGGGGGGGGGGTGATGGTAGTCCAGAAACAATTTAACCATTTCCCTCTCAGGAGAGTGTGTGCTGGAATATTTGTCAGTCAAGGGGCGTCGCCGACGGGAGGGTCGGGGGGGGGGAGGGGGAGGCATGGGTGGAGCTTTTAAGAAAAAGTTGGTGCGGGCGAAATGTCATATTGGGTTGGTGTTTTGCATGACTAAAGTGAAAATGAACCATTTAACGTCAGCATACCTTCAAATCTGACAAAAGTTGGTGGGGCAAAAACAACAAAGTTGGTGTGGCCAATGGTCCCACCATTTAAATAGAAAACTCCACCCAATGGGAGAGGTTGTGGTCAAACTCCCCACTTTTAGAAGCGGGGGAGGGTCGACCCCCCCCCCAATACACACATACACACACACCTTTTGAGGCAAAAATTAACAATTTATAGTAACAAATTGCCTTTGCTGTCCAGTCAAAATTCATCTAGTCTGGTGTCAAAAACTGGAAAATTTCGCGCCGCTTCGCGACATGGACACAACTTTCGCAATTGCTTATTTCACAAATTGGAAAATGAGAAAAAGAATTTCATTAAGTGTCTGGCAGAGGCTCTCCTTGGCGGTAATTGCTGGCCCCCAGGACCCATTCCCTTCATAAAATATTCACTTTTAAGTTTCAAGCAGGCTACATGTATTAGGCTAGTTTGCCGAGCTCCGAAAAAAGGCGACGCGAACGCAAAGACGAGGAGATCGGCACCCGGAAGCTGCTCCAGCGGTGCACAATTTGCTGGATCCGCAGAGCTAATAGTGGAAACAGGCCAGAACCATCTCCCCAAGCCAGCTCACCTCACGTTGTGGTTCCAATATTAACATTTCGTTTTCCAGGACCTAAAAATTAACATTTTTCACGCCGCTTCGCGGCGTCACATCGGTAATCATCGTCATAACGAAGCCATAGTCATCATCATCGGTTCGTCGTAATGCTGAATTTGAATGAATAGCATGTTTAGCTTATTTTTCCTCCACAAAGCCCCCACAGCCTATATTATCTGGGTTTTTATCAGGCAAAACCGTAAAAATTCCGCGCCGCTTCACAACAACATACCTACCTACTATAACATGAAAATATATATAAAAAATGTTGCAAAGGCTAAAATACACGGATCAATATGGGGGGGGTACATTTGTTCGTCATTTCTGCCGCCCCCCACACTCAAAAAGCCGACCCCTACCTGTTGTCAGCTAAGATAGGTTTTCTCTCCTGTACGTAACAATACAAATTAGTAATGCGCTCAGTACACATGCCTACTGAGGTCCTGGTCCAATCCAGCTCATCAAAAGTAGACAAAGAAAAAATGCTAAGGGAAGGGGCCTTACAAAATAAAGTGGCCAAAATCCGTAGAGTTTTTCATATCCAGGGGTATTTTTTTGGGGTGGGAGGGCTGTCTCTCAGGGGCTTGCCCCTCCTTTCTGAAGGTCTGACTACGCCCCTGGTACAGGGACGTAACCAAGGCGTGGGCAGGGCCAACCCCCCCCCCCCCCCCCCCCTCATCCCCCCCCCGAGCAAACTAATTTACACAAGATGAAATGCGATTCTGCTGACGACTCGACCCCCCCCCCCTCGGTCAACAACATCTCGCTGACGGCTGACGGCCCGCTCCGCTCTCCCCCCCCCCCCCACACACTCACCAACTTCCTGGAAATACGTCTCTCACTGGATTTGCCCCCTTCCCAAAAAAAGGGCAAAAAATGATCATTGGTCATGTTGCCCCCCCCCCTTATCAGCCGTCTGCCGTCCCAGTGGAGCTGCCTGTGCCAGAGACTGGTGCTATTCCTGTCCGTGGGTGGTCGTGGACGGGGCGTGACGCAGGCCGCGCTGTTGGTGTGTTGGAGACTGGACGGTGTGTTATTCCTGTCCGTGGCCATTGTCGTGACTAGAACGTATGCCGACAAGGCCCAGCCGCGCTGCTCCATACCAGAGTTCGACACGACCCGGGCTGGCCCAATGGGCCATGGGCTGGGCCTGGGCCGGGCCTCAACTTTAAAGGGAGATAATCATTCTTTTTGCCACAAAAATGGAGTTAGCACCTGAAATCAATAGACGAGGCCAAAATATGATGTAAATTCATCACATTTTGCATATAAACAATTCCTACCGAAAAGATATTGGCAGTTCCCTACCGATAAGCGATCCACGCTTATATCGGTCGGTACTCAGGAAGTACTCGATAAACGAATTCAGGAAATTAGGCCTCCCTACGCATTGTTATTTATCATAAAGGGTATGCCAATAATGTTTCCTGCACTCTATATTTTTGGCGAATATGTGCCAAAATTTGTATGTACAATCAACAATCATTTGAAAAGGTGTATTGAAATCGGCAGTTTAGCTTGGCACCCGGGCCGGCCGTGCCAAGCTAAACTACGGCGACCTATTTAGTGTCGCGATTTGTTTTACAAGTGCCCATTCAACAACGTTGAACCAGATTGATGCAAAAAGCGCCAGATGTTGCGCTTTTTAATAGTGGGAGGTAAAATACCGATCAATAATTTTCCCAAACTTTCAACTTTGAATAAGGCAATAATCTAATTTAATTCTTAAATTAGATGACAACATTTTAATATCCATAACGGTAGCCAAATAAGTTGTGTTGCTTGAAAAAATAAAAAGTGCTTATCTCCCCTTTAAGGAAAATCACCGGGCTCCTGGGATCGGGGCCTCGGCAATATAATTCGAGATACGAGGGACGGGCCTATATTCGATACGGGACGGGCCTATATTCGATTACGGGGACGGGCCTATATTCGATACCGGCGTTCGGGACGGGCCCTTACCTAATTCGATACGGGACGGGGGGCCTTATATTCGATACGGTGACGGGCCCTATATTCGATACGGGACGGGCCTATATTCCGATACGGACGGGCTATATTCGATATACGAAATGGTCCATGTCCTTTCGTTATTCCTATCGCATCCCATTGGCCGTATGGAGCAGTGTTCGTCACGGCCCACAACACCCCCAGCCCGTCCGGCCACAGGGCCCATCATCACCAAACACTAGGCCCGGACCAGGCCCGGTCAAATTCATAATATTGAGGACCAGGCCCGGTCCGGCCCGTTCAGATTAAGAATATCATTATTTTCAACAACAAAATTGCAATCATTATCCTAGCATATATTCTTGTATACTGATAATGTCACTGAAAACAATGAACCAACTATGCTAACCAAAAAACAAAATGCACAGCCACAGCAATAGTGTGTAACCTGTGTAAGTGAACTGCTGTTTTTTTAAAAGGTGACCTGTAGCTTGCGCGCATTACTTAAAGAATTATCAGCCCAGGCCCTGTCCAGAGCCCGGTGATTTCCTTAAAGGGAGATAAACAACCTTTTATTTTTTCAGCAACAACTTATTTGGCTACCGTTATGATATTAAAAATGTTGTCATCTAAATTTAAGAATTAAATTAAATTATTGCCTTATTCAAAGTTGGAAGTTTGGGAAAATTCATGATCGGTATTTTAACCTCCACTATTAGAAAGCGCAGCATCTGGCGCTTTTGCATCAATCTGTTTCAACGTTGTTGAATGGGCACTTGTAAACAAATCGCCGACACTAAATAGGTCGCCGTAGTTTAGCTTGGCACCGGCCGGCCCGGTGCAAGCTAAACTGCCGATTTCAATACACCTTTTCAAATGATTGTTGATTGTACATACAAATTTTGGCACAGTATTCGCAAATATATAGCTGCAGGAAACATATTGCAGAACCTTTTATGATAAATAACAATGCGTAGGGAGGCTAATTTACTGAATTCGTTATCGATTACTTCCTGAGTTACCGGACCCGATATAAGCGTGGATCGCTTATCTGTAGGAAACTGCCAAATATTTCGGTAGGAATGTTTATATGCCAAATTGTGATGAATTTACATCATATTTTGGGCCTCGTCTATTGATTTCAGGGTGCTATCTCCATTTTTGTGGGAAACAAGATTATTATCCCCTTTAAAGTTGAGGCCCTGCCCAGGCCCAGCCATGGCCCATAGGGGCCAGCCCAGGGCCGTGTCGAACTCTGTATGGAGGCAGCGCGGCTGGCCTTGTTCGGCATACGTTTTAGTCACGACAGCCATGGGCGGGAATTAGCACACCGTCCGTCTCCAACACACCAACAGCGCGGCCTGCGTCACGCCCCGTCACGACACCCCACGGACAGTAATAGCACCCAGTCCTCTGGCACAGGCAGCTCCACTGGCGACGGAAGACGGCTGATAAGGGGGGGGGGGGGTGGGGGCGGCAGTGCATGACGCAATAATCATTTTGTTTGCCCTTTTTTGGGGAAGGGGGAAAATCCAGTGAGAGTCGTATTTCAAAAGAGATTGTTTGAGTGGGGGGAGGGAAGCGGGCCGTCAGCGGTCAACGATGATGTTGTTTGACCGGGGGGGGGGGGGGGGGGGGGGGGGGGTGTCGAGTCTGTCAGCAAAATCGCATTTCATCTAGTGTAAATTAGTTTGCTTGGGGGGAGGAGGGGGGGGGGGGGGGGTGGCCCTGCCCCCGCCTTGGTTACATCCCTGTACCCAGGGGCGTAGTCAGACCTTCAGGAAAGGAGGGTGGCAAGCCCCTGGGGAGAAGCCCCACCCCCAAAAGAATACCCCTGGATATGAAAAACTCTACGGATTTTCGGCCACTTTATTTTGTGTGAGCCCCCTTCTTAATCATTTTTTCTTCGTCTACTTTTGATGAGCTGGATTGGATCCAGGACCCTCAGTAGGCATTGGTACTGAGCGCATTACTCAGTTTTTATTTGTTACGTACAGGAGAGAAACCTATCTTAGCTGACAACAGGTGGGGGGGGGGTCGGCTTTTGAGTGTGGGGGCGGCTGAAATGACGAAAAAATGTACCCCATTGTTGATACGTGTATTTAAGCCTTTGCAGCATTTTTATGTGGATTTTCATGTTATAGTAGTAGGGTATGTACTTGTTAGCGCCGCGAAACGGCGCCGAAATTTGTACGGTTTTTGCCTGATAAAACCCAGAAATATAAGCGGTGGGGCTTGTAGAGGATAATAAGCTAAAAATCATATTCATTCAATTCAGCATTACGACGAACCGATGACAATGACTATGGCTTCGCTTATGTCGATCATTACCGATGTGACGCCGCGAAGCGGAATGAAAATGTTAGATTTTAGGGTCCTGGAAAATGAAATGTTAATATTGGAACCAGACGTGAGGTGAGATGAGCTTGCATGAGATGGGTCCTGGCCTGTTTCCACTATTGCTTCAGCGTGGGTCCAGCAATTGTGCACCGCTGGAGCAGCTTCCGGGTTCCGATCTCCTCGTCTGTTGCGTTCGCGTCGCCTTTTTCGGAGCTCGGCAAACTAGCTAAACAATGTAGCCTGCTTGAAACTTAAAAAGTGAATATTTGATGAAGGGAATGGGCCCTGGGGGCCAGCAAGTACCGCCAAGGAGAGCCTCTGCCCAGACACTTAATGAAATTATTTTTCCCATTTTCCAAATTCGTATAAGCAATTGCTGAAAGTTGTGTCATGGCCGCGAAGAAGCCGCGCGAAATTTTCCAGTTTTTTGACACCAGATAGCTGGATTTTGGACTGCACTGCAAAGGCAATTTGTACGATAAATTGTTAATTTTTCCCTTCCAAAGTGTGTGTGTGTGTGTGTGAGGAGGGGGGGTCGACCCTCCCCCGCCTTCTAAAAGTGTGGGAAGTTTGCCCCCAAACCTCCCACATGGGTGGAGCTTTTCTATTCAATTGGTGGGGCCATTGGCCCCACCAACTTTGTGGTTTTGCCCCACGAATTTTTGTCAGATTTGAAGATATTCTGACGGTAAATGTCATTTTTCACCTTAGCCATGCAAAAACAACCACCCAATATGACATTTCGCCCGCACCCACTTTTTCTGAGTAAGCTCCACCCATGCCTCCCCTCGACCCTCCCGTCGGCGACGCCCCTGGCTGACAAATATTGCAGCACACACTCTCCTGAGAGAAAACTTGTTAAAATTGTTTTGTACTACCATCACCCCCCCCCCCCCCCCGAATTCTAAAATGCATCAGACTTAGCAAATTACAATTTTGAAACCGAAGAAAACATTGCACCAGGTGGATCAGAGTACAGCACATTACCGCTCATTATAACCGCGCGCCGACCACGGCTAGCAGGCGCTCCAGGCGACGGCTAGCAACCTCTGGGCAAGCTCGAGGGCCCGTTCACAGACTCAAATGACCCTCTGGATAAGCTTGAGAGGCCCTGAACAGACTCGATGGCCCCTTGGCAAGCCGAGAGGCCCTAAGCAGACTCTAAAAGCCCCATGGGCAGGTTCGAAGGCCACCACTGAACAGGATCAATGGACCATTGGGAAAGCTCGAGAGGCCCCCTCGAACAGACTTTAGATGGCCCCAAGACAGGTTCAAAGAGGCCCTTGAAAAGAACTCAATGGGCCCCTGGGCAAGCTACGAGAGGTCCCTGGGCAGGTTCGAGAGGCCCCTGAAACAGAACTCAATGGGCCCCTGGCCAAGCTCGAGAGGCCTCTGGCAGGCTCTAATGGTCACTGGGCAGGTTCGAGATGGCCCCTGCATAGACTCAATGGGCATCTGGGAAAACTATAATGGGCCCCTGGACAGGTTCAAGAGGCTCTAAAACAGACTAATAATGGGCCCCTGGCCAGGCTCGAAATGCCCCCTGAACATACCTCAATGGGCCCCTGGACATGATCGAGAGGCCACATGGCAGGTTTGTTGGGGCCGTGGTTGGGCTCAATAGGCCCCTGGAACAAGTGGACATGCTCTAGAGGCCCCTGGCACAGGTTTTTGGGACCCCTGAGTGGGCTCAATGGGCCCCCAGGGCATGCTCGAAAGGTCCCTTGGCATGTTTTTGCGCCCATTACGTGAGCTCAATGGGCCCCATGGACATGCTCGAGAGGGCCCCTGGACAGTTTTTGTGGGCCCCTCGGTGGGCTCAATGGGACCCTAGACATGCCCAAGAGGCCCCCCTGGGTCGGCTTTCAAAAGCCATTCAGTGTCCTCTGAGGGCCCCATGGCATGCACCAGACTGACCCTTGTCTGGTTTGAGGGCTCCTCTGTGACTTTTTGAAAGCCATTTAGCTAATGCAAATGGTATCTGGGCTAATCTCGGCGATGCTTCCTCTGATCCATTGGGGGGGGGGGGGGCAATTGCCCCCTTGTCCCCCTCCCCCTGGATGCGCCCCTGCCCTGTACTGAACGATATTTTCTATCAAACTTGCTTCCACTTCACATCACAGCTGTTGTAATCAAGAGAAATCAATCCATTCTTATATCCAACAGACGACGGAGACGACCACGCCTTTGACATCAGAGGTGGTGGTGTCGGATTCAGAAAACCAGCGACTGCGTCAAATTACCATATTGAAATGGTACCGCATCGATTGCTTCCATCTTATTTTGTCTTCGAAACAACGGATTGTTGCACTAGAGGGATGCAGCGTAATTCAATCACACAATGAATACCACAGGTCGCACTGATCAGGGGCATCGCCGCTAATTTTTGAGTGTGTGGGGGGGGGGCTGAAAGGACGAAAAAAAATCCCCATTTTGTATGCGTGTATTTAAGCCTTTGCAGCATGTTTAATGTTGATTTGATGTCATAGTAGGTACTTGTTATCAGGCACGTAGCCAAGGGGGGGGGGGGGGGCGGGGGCGAAAATCAATCCATTCGGCGCGCTGCCCGCGCCGAAATGGGCCGACGAGACCGCGCGAAGCGCGGTATAATGGGCTCTTTACCACGCGAAGCGTGTTCTTTAGAGAGTTTAGAGGACTTCAGAGGGCCTTTAGGGCCACCAGGGCCCTCTCTAAAAGACCAGAGGGCCCCTTGGACGTTTAAAAGACTCATGTGCATGTCAGAGGGGCCCTTGGACAGACCGAAAGGGTCCCTGAGCGGGGCAGAGGGCCCCCTGAGCACGTCGAATAGGCCCCCTGAACACGTCGAATGGGCCCCTAGCCAGCACAGAGGGGCCTCTGGGCAGGTCGAGAGGCCCCTGATCATGTCGGCAGGGCGACAAAGCGGCCAGCGAAGTCCCTTGCCAGGCCATAAGGGCCCCTGAGCAGATTGGAGGGCCCCTGGACAGATCAGAGGGCCCCTGGGAAGTTAAAAAGCCCTCTGTGCAGGTCAGAGGGGCCCATGACCAGACCGAAAGGGCCACTAGGTGGGGCAGAAGGGCCCCTGAACATGCCGAATGGGCCCCTAGTCAGCACGGAGGGGACCCAGGGTAGGTCGGAGGGCCCTTGGAGCATGTAACAAGGCGACCAAACAGCCAGCGCAGTCCCTTGCCAGGTCGGAAGAGCCCCTTAGAAGGCTAGAGGGCCCCTGGAGAGACCAGAGGCCCCTGGAAAGTTAAAAGGGCCCCTGTGCAGATCGGAGGGGCCCCTGGCCAGACTGAAAGGACCCCTGGGCGGGTAAGAAGGCCCCTGAACATGCCGAATTGGCCCTTTGCCAGCACGGAGGGCCCCAGGGCAGGTCGGAGGGCCCCATGAACATGTCGGCAGGGCGACAAAGCAGCCAGCGCTGGCCGACCAGAAGAGTCGCTGGGCATATCGGAGGGGCTCCTGGGCAAGTCAGAGGGGCCCCTGGCTAGACCGAAAGGGTCCCTGGGCCGGTCGGAAGGTCCTTTGAACATGCCGGATGAGTTCCTAGCTAGACTGGAGGGGCCCCTGGGCAGGTCGGAGGGGCCCCTGAGCAGGAGCGGCGGATTACAGGGCGACAGGGTACCCAAAATAAATGCCCCCCAGTCAAAAATCCTGGGGGCATAAGGGTAATTTTGCCCCCCCCCAGATTTTAGCATGCTTAATCTGGGGGCAAAATGACCCCCCCCCCCCTCCTCAGGATTTCAAACTGGGGAGGGGAGGGGAGGGGGGGGGGGGTACCATGCGCCCCGCAATCCGCCGCCCCTGCCCCTGAGCATGTCGGCAGGGCGACAAAGCAGACAGTGCAGTCCCTGGCCAGGTCGGAAGGACCTATGAACAGGCCGAATGGGCCCCTTGACATAAAAGAGGGGCTTCTAGGAAGGTCAGAGGAGTCCCTGGCGAGACCGGAAGGGTCAAAGCACGTGGAGATCCCAGATGAAGATTAAATACAAAGAGGACTTACTCCACAATACAAATATTAAAAGCAGAGCTTTCGGGTATATTGTAACACCCTTCGTCAGGGTGCTACATTATACCCGAAAGCTCCGATTTTAATATCTCCTGTAGAGTAAGCCCTCTTTGTATTATGTATATATCACCCACTCCCAGTGGCGTAGCCAAGGGGGGGGGGGCAAAGGGGCCATGCCCCCCCCCCTGGAGGCCAGGCGGGCCCCTCTGGCGACCGAGCGAGGGCCCCCTGGGGCCGAAGGCCCCAGTGTTTTGGATGGTGTCAGGTGCCCGCAAAACGCCTTATGTCGCATAAAGAACGTCCACGAACAAATCTAACACGAATAAATAAGAGCATTTAAGAGCTGGTATTTATTTCGAGGGCCCCTCAAGGCCTTCCCAGGGCCTCCAATTCCTTTCGAGGGCCCCTCAGACATTTCGAGGGCCCCCTCAGGCATTTCGAGGGCCCCTCAGGCATTTCGAGGGCCCCTCAGGCCAGGCACGTAGCCAGGATTTCGTCCAGGGTGTGTGTGTGGGGGGGGGGGGGGGGGGGCGGCGCCTCGAAAGGGCCCCTTCCCGAGCGTTAACCCCCCCCCCCCCCCACTGGCGGATCCAGGGGGGGGGGGGGCAATCCGGCCATGGCCCCCCAAAAGCCTGGAAGGGGGGCCAACATGTCTTTTGCCCCCCCCGAAAACAAAATAAAAAATATATATAAATAACTGTAATATGAGCCTCAACGCATATAAAAAACAATAAAATTCCGTGTTCTGTGAAATTTTAAGAAAAAAATGAACACGTTCATAAATAATGATTTCGTCGTCGACGAAGGAATAACTAGACCCACGACCAAGGGCGGATCCAGGGGGGGGGGGGCGAACGGGGCCATGCCCCCCCCCCCCCCCCAAGCCTGTTTAAGGGGGGGGGGGCAAACTATGTTTTGCCCCCCCCCCCCAAGACGTGAAATTTAATGCATGCTATATTTGCGTTTTTAGAACGGTACTGGGCATCCCAAAATTGCAGCAGTCAAAATCAAGCTAGCCTCAGTCAAAAACTGACAAATTTCGCGCCGCTTCGCGGCATGACACAAGTTTCGCAATTGCATATACAAATTTTTAAAATTAATTCCATTAAGTGTCTTGCAGAGGCTCTCCTTGGCGGTAATTGCTGGCCCCAGGGCCAACTCTCTTCATAAAATATTATCTTTAAAGCGGGCTACATGTTTAGCTTGTCTGCCGAGTTCCGAAAAAGGCGACGCGAACGCAAAGACGCGGACTTCGGCAACCGGAAGCTGTTCCAGCGGTGCCCAACTTGTTGGCCCGAAGAGCTAATAGTGGGGACCAGGCCAGGACTATCTCCCCAAGCCATCTCCCCCAGGCTCCTCCAGATCCACAGGGACCATTTATGCGCGGAAATGTCGGTCTGCCTCTTGCTACTTTGAAACCATTTGCACCGTTACCAGTTGTTTGTTACAGTTCGGTACATAGGTATGTATACAGACTACAGTTATTATTATCATATGTACTATTGAGCGCAGACTGCCACCGGCCATCGTGATTTACTATCCGAGGCTAATGTATATGAAAAACTACCTTCATTTCAACATTTTGCATCATACCGAGATGTGCAACCAGGAAAAGAGGTTACCTGAGGCTTGGCTCCACTCACGGTCTGGTTCCAATATTAAAAATGCGTTTTCCACGACCTAAAATTAAAATGTTCACGCCGCTTCGCGGCGTCACATCAGTGGCCATCGTCATAACGAAGCCGTCGTCATCGTCTTCGTTTCGTCGTAACGCTGAATTGAATGAATAACATTTTTAGCTTATTATCCTCTACAAGGCTAAGAAGCTAAAAATGCCTATGTTTCTGGGTTTTATCAGGCAAACCCGAGCAAAAAAAAAATCGCGCCGCTTCGCGGCGCTAAATAACAAGTACCTACTATAACATTGTTGTGTCGTGCGTACTGTTGTACACATTAGTGGTTTCTTCCTAGTAGCGAATGAGTTTCTGTACGCGACGGTGCTGGAAATGGAGATACCGGGAACGCGACAGGGACGCTTTCTTCTGGCAATACACAGTGACATGAGCGGACGTGCGTCTGAAGCTCCGGCACAACAAACATGCAAATCCACATTAGAAATGATGCAAAGGCTTAAATACACGCATAACAAATTGGGGTACATTTTTTTGTCGTCATTTCAGCCGACCCCCCCCCCCCCCCCCACTCAAAAATTATCGGCGACGCCCCTGGGTACAGCTGACAATTGACATAGTTTTTATCAGTGTAAGGCAATGTCGGAACAATACAAACTGCAAGCTGACATCTTTCCTTTTTCGATATCCCAAAAGGTCGAAAACCTAAAAAAAAATGGGGAAAAATTTGAAATCGTGTGGTTGCAAAATAAAGTGGCCCAAATCCGGGAAGAAATTCGAAATTGGAGGTAGGTAAGGTCCGCTAAAAAAACGGTTTGCCCCCCCCCCCAAACGGCCGGCTGGATCCGCCCTTGCCCCCCCCCCCAACAAAAGGATATGAAAAACTCGGATTTCGGATTTCGGATTTAAAAAACGGATTTCGGCCACTTTATTTTGTGAGGTTCAACTTTCCAGGGGCCCTCTGATCTGTCCAGGGGCCCTCTGGTCTGTCCAGGGGCCCTCTGGTCTGTCCAGGGGCCCTCTATTCTGTCCAGGGGCCCTCCAGCCTGCTCAGGGGCCCTTCCGAGCTGGCCAGGGACTGCACTGGCTGCTTTTTCACCCTGCCGACATCCTCAGGGGCCTCTCCGACCTGCCCAGGGGTCCTTCTGTGCTGGCCAGAGGCCCATTCGACGTAATCAGGGGCCATCTGACCTACTCAGGGACCCTTTCGGTCTGGTCAGGGGCCCCTTTGACATGCACAGGGGCCCTTTGAACTTCCCAAGGGCCCTCTGGTCTGCCCAGGAGCCCTCCAGCCTTCTAAGGGGCCCTTCCAACCTGGCAAAAGACTGCGCTTTCTGTTTTGTCGCCTTGTCAACATGCTCAGAGGGCCCTTCGACCTGCCCTGGGGCCCCTCCGTGCTGACTAGCAGCCCATTCGGCATGTTCAGGGGCCCTTTTGGACTGGTCAAGGGCCCCTCTGACATGCACAGGGGCCCTTTTAACTTCCCAGAGGCCCTCTGGTGCTGGTCTGTCCAGGGGCCCTCTAGCCTGTTCAGGGGGTCCTTAAGACCTGGCAAGGGACTGCACTGGCTGCTTTGTCGCCCTGCCGACATGCTCAGGGGCCCCTTCGACCTTCCCAGGGGTCCCTCTGTGCTGGCTCGATGCTCATTCGACGTGTTCAGGGGCCCTTTGACCCGCTCAGGGGCCCTTTCGGCTTGTCCAGGGGCCCTTCTGACATGTACAGGGCTCTGCTGAACGTCCAAGGGCCCTCTGGTCTTTCAGAAAGGGCCCTGGTGCCCCTAAAGAACCTCTGAAATGCTCTAAACTCTTAAAGACCACGCTTCGCGTAGTCCATGAGCGTGGTCTCGTCGGCCCTTTTCGGTGCGCTGCGCACTGCGCGCCCGAAAAGGGCCCGCCGGGCCTCCAGGGCGGGGGGGGGGGGGGGGGGGCGGGTAGCCTCCCCCGCCCCCTGGCTACGTGCCTGCCTCAGGCCTACCGAGTTAATGTTATCGACTTTTAAGCGTTGGTTACAAAATGATCTGTCCGACCTCCTATTTCCCTACATATGGCAGCATTTGGTAGCATAGCCAACGAGCTACAATAACAGCGCAAGCCCTCATGTGGATGCGCGTGAAGTTATTGTGACGTTAGGACAAAATGTATTGGGGTCTGGACGTTTGGAAGAAGACGTTTGGGATGGGGGGGCATGGATTTTTTTTTAGGGGGAATCCCAAAGTCTCACATTTCTGAAAACTCATCAGATTTTGCTTGCTTATGCATTGATAGCTGATTTAAAACAAACTTTCCTTATATAAAGTTGCTTAGATTTTCTTATCAGGAAATGTGTACATTTTGTGCTGATTTCAGGCGGTTTGACGGCTGCTATGGCCCCTTTTCCCCTGGATCTGCCAAGTTTTGTTTAGGGGGGATCCCAAAAAGTCTCAAACATTTCTGAAAACTCAGCGGATTTAGCTTGCTTATGCATTGATAGCTGATTTAAAACAAACTTCCTTAGATAAAGTTGCTTAGATTTTCTTATCAGGAAATGTGTACATTTTGTGCTGATTTCAGGCGGTTTAATGGGTTTGATGGGATATAAATTTTTACCCCCAAACTCGAACCCTAGATCCGCCAGTGTGTGGGCCCCCAATTGGCTACGAGGGCCCCTCTGATCCCGTTTGCCCCCCCCCCCCCCCTGGCCGAAATCCTGGCTACGCCCCTGCCCACTCCACATCATGTCTTTTCGCTTCGCGGATCCCAGATGAGTCCCTGAACAGGTCGGAAGGGCGTTGAAAAGGACAAAGGGGCCCCTAGACGATCTGAAGGGTCCTTGGACCTTTCAACAGCAAGACTACAGTTGTATGTACATGGAATAAAACTATTTAAAAAAAAAAAGCGCAATTTAACTACAAATACAAAAACTTGGGCGCAATTTAACTACAAATTCAATTATATGCGGGTTAGGAAAAAGATCACCCCGTTTCTCGGCGCATTTATGTGTTATGTTGCTACTTTCCTATATAATTGGGCAAAATAGTTCACTTTAGCACTTTTTTACCGCACTTTTAAGCGCAGAATATAGCAATTTTATAGGTCCGCACCATACGCAATGCGAGGCATTGATGAGAACGCATACCCAGGGCATAATACGCAAATTTTTCGCGCCGCTCCGCGGCGCAATTTGTTTAAGAGTTCCAGGTCTTGAGCTTAAAAAGAATTCCAAATTGGTATAGCTTATTCCAAATTGGTATCGCTGATTCCAAAGTTGATATGGCAGTTTGCTAACTCCAGTTCCTAAAAGTTAGCATGGCTCATGCCATACCTGTCATATTGCATTTTCCATCCTTGTAACGTGCCTTTTCATCGGATTATTATTATTATTATTATTATTATTATTATTATTATTATTTTTTTTTTTTGGGGGGGGGGGGGCTTTCAACGCTTGGGAAGGGACCCTTTCAACGCTCGGGAAGGGGCCCTTTCCAGGCACCGCCCCCCCCCCCCCCTGGACGAAATCCTGGCTACGTGCCTGCTTGTTATTGAGCGCCGCGAAGCTGCGCGAAATTTGTACGGGTTTGCCTGATCAAGCCCAGAAATATAGGCGGTGGGCCATGTAGAGGATAAGTAGCTAAAATTATATTCACTTCACTCAATTCAGCGTTACGACGAACCGAAAACGATGACAATGGCCACCGATGTGACGCCGCAAAGCGGCAAGACAAGCTAAATTTAGGTCGTGGAAAACGACATTTTAATATTGGAACCAGACCGTGATTGGAGCTAAGCCTCAGGTAACCCCTTTTCCTGGTTGCACATCTCGTTATGATGAAAAGTATTGTAGTTTTTCATATACATTAGCGTCGGATGGTAAAACACAATGGCCGGTGACAGTCAGCGCTCAATAGTACATATGATAATAATTACTGTATACATATGTAACTGTAAAGGCGGCCGCACACTGGGCCATTCGGAGCGCGGAGGCCGCGATATCGCTACGACTTTCCGCGCATCTGCGGCGACTTTCCGCGTCTGCGTCAGCCAAAACGATGAAAAACGCAAGCTAAACGCGCCGAGTGTCCGCTGGCGGAATGGCGTAAACAGCTGGTCCGTACGAGCTTTTTCCGCGACTGAACGACGCGGAACCGCGGACAACACAAACGTATCAGGCTAACAGTGGCGAATCTACGCAAGATAGGTTACAATTTTTGCAGAGCATGTTTTTGCCACTGTGAAATGTATTATGTAAAAGTGTCGTGGTTCTAAACTTACACCTTCGTCGAAAAATTACCATCATTAACCCTATTTGTAACAGGGGGGCGGATTCCGCTCCCCCCCCCCTCATGTTTTTCGCAGATATCTCCAGAACGGCTGGGAGCAGGCCCATGAAATTTTGGGACTTTTCATAGAATTGAACTCCGCATTTGGGGTCAAAATTTTGAGTTCTTAACTTGAACAGAGGCGGTTCTAGGGCACAGTTTTGGGTGGGTTCGGAGGCGACATTTGGCGAAAATACGGAAATGCGATCTTCACGGTTTCTTCCTAACTGCATCAAGTATGAAGGAGTTACATCGGCTTACCGTGATTGCAACAAGTGCAAATTAGATGATGTTAGTGAAATATCATACAAAATTGCATGGCAGAGGCGGTTTCAGGGGCTTGAAAAGGGGGGTTTCCAGGAAGTATTCAATGCTTGGCGGGAAGCCAATAGAGCAATGTAAGGGGCATTTATAGCTATCAAGATGTAAAAGATAGCTTCTGCTTCCATTATTTGCATAATTTATTACATATAGAGTTTCAGGGACGTGTTCAGGAACATGGAAAGGGGGGTGACTGGCATGGTGATGACGATATGCCAGCGATAACGGCGCAATATACGTTTAGCTTATAATAATATATGCACATATGAGACCAGAAAAGGGAATAAAGTCATTTTTTTTGCAGAGGCGCGCTCAGGAATGGAAGAAAGGGGGTCATATTATTGCAAGGAAACTAAGAGGCATGGGCGTACAATGACATAACATACTGCAGTTTTCGGATGAAAAACGCACCACAGGCTACTCTACGAACGATTATAAGATAATAGGCGAGTCCAGGTAGGGTAAAAAGGGGGGTAAGCAATGTTAATTGAAGTTGTAAGTGAAATAGTCACCGTTGACTAGTTAGTATCATAATAGCGGATAATATACTTATCAAAAGGTCTTGCGCCGCCCTAGTTTGGATCCTGGATACGCCTATGATGAAGTACAACATGCAAAAAGTAACTATCTATGATCAGTAACATATTTATAGTGCCGGGTAGCAACTTGTCTGCGGTTAATATTTTTCCCAATTTTACCCCCCTTTTCACTAACCTGATACCGCCTATGGCAAAAAAAAATGATTTATAACTGTTTTTTATAATGTCTCAATCACATAACATTTCATTTTTTTTTTAAAACATCAAAAAATGATTTTATTACGCATTTACTTCACCCCCATATTGAGTGACCTGCACACGCCTATGATTTTTGAATTTTCAAACGTCACCGTCATATATTAATTTCCGACTCAATCTCTATCGATTCCTATTAGTTGTGTTAAAATCGGTCGATAAACATGAATGCTATGTTGGATCAAAAATACCACTAAAATTTGTAGTTTTTGCCCCCCTGTTGCCCCCCTATCCCAATTTTTTTTATATTGATTTATAAATGTAGATCGTGTTGAGGGGAACCAAACACCGTTTCATTTTTGAAAATCGGACGGGTAGATCTCGAGATCTCCGGGGGGGGGGGGCGAAATCCGCCCCCCCTGTTACAAATAGGGGTAGCCAGGAGCCTGTTACAAATAGGGTTAAGTTATCTTGGGACAGGCTGTAGGGACCGGATGCGACATGCTGTAGGTCGGCGGGGCGGAATCTCGCGAGCAGACAGCGCCGAATCCGCCGGAACAAGGACGATATTCAGCGGTGTGGCCGCGATTTTCCGAGGCGGAATTTCGCAGTGATATCGGCCACCGAATGCACTGTTTGCAGCCGCCTTTACTCTGACTACCTGGAGTGTGCCTACTGTTATGAAATGTCAAAAATATTCTTCTTACGGTAAGAAGCTATTGGTTTGATTGTTGGATACGATAAAATTCACAACTGGAGCCCTTTTAGTTGAATTTTCACGTATATTTTTTTCTTCTTCTTCCATATCGACAAAACGATCGCCACTATAAACAGAGGGAAAAATGTGTACAACAGCGCACCTAAGACAATACAATTACGATCACATCATAGAGATAGATAGAGATAGAGAGACAAGTTTTGCACAGCATGTTCTTGCCACTGTGAACTTTATTATGTGCAAGTTTCGAAGCTCTAAATTGACATCTTCGTCGAAAAATTGCGTCAAAACGGCTATCAAGCGTTTCGAGTAGGGGACAGACGGTACTGTTCGGCTGCTGCTATCAGCGCGCACGAGCTGTGTTGACGAAATACTATTGGCCGGCGCTAACGATATGCTAGCAATTTTTGATCCATATTTCGATATTAGCAATGCTCTAATTGGAATATCTAGTGATGGTAAGCCTTCTGGAGTCTACCCGATAATGTTGTGATTCCATCACATTTCTGTAGTCTTTGGAATATCTCAGCAACTAGGGTGAATCTGGAGAAATTAAGTCATTGTTCAATTCATAAAATTATGTTCTATCTAGACCAGTGTCAATAACCCCAAATAAGCGATGTGAGTAGGCAATAGGCACGCTCACTTAAACAAACAATCAGTAACAGTGCAAATGGTTTGAAAGCAGCAAGAGGCAGAACGACTTTTTCGCGCATAAATGGTTCCAATGCACCTGGAGGAGCCTGTGGGGGCTTTGGAAGATGGTCCTGGCCTGGTCCCCAATATTACCTCTTTGGTCTAACAAGTTGGCACTGGCGGTCCAGCCTCTCTCCGTGGAGGTGGGGGTATGTTTTTGTGGTAAAATGTTGCCCCATTTTTTTTCTCCGCGGATTTGGGCCGGTCGCCTTATTTTGGTATTCAAGCTTAAGAAATTCACTTTTCAAATTCACAAACAAACACAAAAATGTGGATTTTTTTCCGGAAAAAAACTTATTTTGGGGAGTCAAAAACACAAAATTGCGAAAATCCGAGATTGCCATTTTGAAGAGAATGTTACGTCCTTTCTTTTGACGTTTATATTTGCAATTTGCTTCAAAACTCTATTTTCTACGATTGTTCAAACATTTGTCGTTTTTCTACCCAAAATGGCATGACATGGCGTCATTAAAACGTAATTATTTCCCTCAATACTGCATCAATTTAGTTGAAATTAGGTGAAAAGACGTATAATTGATGCAGCATAAGATACTAGACGTTTGACGTTGATATCGTTCATGGTTTTCAAGTTATTAAGAAAATCCGGGAGCGGGGCTGATTCTGCCCCCACCCCAGCGGGCGCGGGTTAAGTTTCACCGGGGCAGCTTAAATTGCAGCAGGACTCAGGTGCGCTGTTTTGTCTATCATTGAAAGAAAGGGATACATACCAACTTCAAATTAAATCACTCGATAAAAAAAAATCCGATTTCATGAAGTTTTCTCCTAAGATCATTGTTTTTCACGTTCAGTGCAGGGAACGCGCGCGGGGGGGGGGGGGGGGGGGTATACTTGTATTGAATGCCAGTCTCAGATTCCCGTGGAGGGGGATATTTTCCCCTGATGCCCCACTGGATCGGCCAGTGCCAGCAACTACCGCCAAGGAGAACCTCTGCCAGAGACTTACCACCCAACGGAATTCATTTTCCCATTTTCCAAATTTGTATAAGAATTGCGAACGTTGTGTCATGCCGTGAAGCGGCGCACAATTTTCCGGTTTTTGACTGTGGATAGCTGGATTTTGACTGCTGCGAAGACAATTTTACGATTTAAAGATAAATTGGGAACGCGCAGGGGGAGGGGGAGGGGGATACTTGTATTGAATGCCCCCAGATTCAAGCGGGGGGTGGAATTTGCCCCTGATGACCCCCCCCCCCTCCCACCTTGGATCCGCCACAGTGCAGGTTGGGCACCACTGGAGCAGCTTTTAGGTGCCGATGTCCGCATATTTGCGGTCGCATCACCTTTTTAGGAACTCGGCAGACTAGCTAAACATGTAGCACGCTTGAAAGTTAACATTTTATTAAGGGTGTCGGCCCTGGAGCCAGCAATTAGGTATCGACTACCGACAACGAGAGCCTCCACCAGACATTTAATGAAATTCATTTTCTTATTTCATATTTGCCAAATGTGTATAAGCAATGGCGAAATTTGTGTCAAGCCGCGAAGTGGCGCAAATTTTCCAGTTTTTGTATTGTGGATGGATTATGACTGCTGCAAAGGCAATTTTTACGATTACGATTCATCGAGCAAAGGGGGGGGGGGGCAAAAGATACGTTCCCCCCCCTTTGAATGCCAGGGGGGGGGGGGGGGGCATGCCCCCCTCCCTGTGGCCGCCAGTGGGCAGCTCTAACTCTGCCCTTGTTACGCAGTTGCGTGTCGCTGCCCGCATATTTACTCCGTCCGGCACGGGTGCCAAGGGAGAACCCCAACAGGATGGCGTGATGGGAAAACACTTGGCCCCCACCGGCACAGGCTTGATTATATAGCTTTGCCTTTATAGCAGTATCGTTTATCTTTCTTTTCCTTCCCTTTTTCCATTATGTTCTATGAGAAATAACGGAAAACTTTGGTAGCAGTACATTTGGTAGCAGTTGTCTGCTTGGCGCGTCGTCGTTAAAATGACGCACTGACGGCGATAAACAAGAACGTAGGAACGTCACGAAAAGTGTGTGTGTGGGGGGGGGGGGGGGGCAGTGAAACTGTGATCTCGTTTTGAGAGTACCCCAACCCCCTATGGAATATTTCTTTGCAGATTTGGACTGTTCTCGTCTTAGCGAACCTTTTGCCATCAAAAACTTTACTCACCAAGCAAAGATAAAGATTTTAGCCCAAAAAAGAATGCCGAAAAGTGAGGGGACCATGCCCCCCCGTACCTACGCCTATGGCGATAAACATCTGCTGCATTTGGTTATAAATTTATCCCACGTTAACGTTACGGATGTGGTCAAACTGGCGTGCGGCCCTCTAGCTGTCCTCGCTGTCTCTGCCGACGGGGCGGCAATTGCAAGCAAGAGTTATGGTAAATGTCGTAGGTTACCGTGATACGGTGATGACACGGTCGGTGCAGCCCACACTGACGGGCGTCAAGAAGAAAAAACGACAGGTGTCAGGTACGAGTATTTTATCAGACGAAAGGCGGGTTTACAAAGGTATACGGTGCATAGTAGGAAACAGGGGGTGGCATGACCCCCACTTTTTCATAATTTTTGCTTTTTATGTTAACCCGCGCCGTGCCGGGAGCGGGGCGTTTAGACCCCCCCCCCCTAAGGTTTTTCGAGGACAGCGAAAAAAAACATTGGCGCGCCGTTTTTGCCGTTTCAAAAACGGCGCACGTCGCACAGCGCCGCCGTTTCAGCCGCCATTTTTGGCACACCTGTTCAGGCATCAATTACCTACATTGTGTGCAATTCTTGATCACGGGTCATCTCAGGTCAGGCCATGTGACCACACCTCCAAATAAGTTTGCGGTCGTACCACAGCCACAGTTTTTGGCCGATCGGTTTCAAACTTGCAAGATTTCATCAGGTCATAGGTACCTACAATTCGAATATCTGAGATTTTGTATATCGGTGACCTAAGGTCGCCGGTCGGGTCAATTTCGCGACCTCCCATTATAAGTCGATGGGGAAATATTAAAATGTTTCCTATTCCGAGGATACGCATATCAGTCCAATTCCTTCTGGATCATGTTATCATAGGCTATTATTAATGATCCAGGTTCAATTTTTGTTCAGTGACCCCTACAGGGTCAGCCGAGGTCAGCTGAGGTCACCAACACTTTTTGTGTCAATAACTCTCGATAGAACGAAGATAAGGAAGTGAAACCTCAAACCAGCATCAGTGTGTTTGTCTCGTCGAGACACGTCTCACAATATGCAACATGACCTACTTGGGTCGCCACTTGACATTGACCTGAGGTCAAATTTCTAAGTTGACCTAAACTGGTCCAAATGAATGTGATTCGAAGCACTTTGACGAGACGAACATGATAGCGTCAAAATCATTGCCGTATATGTTGTTTGCCGTATACGTATACGGCATATACGTAATCATTGCCGTATATGTTGTCATAACAGTTGTTTGCGAACGTTTTGCCAAAAATAGCTCTTTTGACATATCATGACCTCTGGAGTCTAAACTATTAACCTGAGATAAAAGTTGATGACGCTTAATAATTGCATATTTCTAGAGCTTTTGATTGCTGCTTTTTTGTTTGTTCCTAGCTATCATAGTTCCTGAGATATTTGGGGGTTTCTGTAGCGATGTCCTAAGACTGGCAAATCTAACCTTTGATGACCTCTGGACTCTGGTCACTCTGGTGACCTCAATATTGACCTGAATGAACCCCAAAAAATGTTGAAATAGTTTCAAAGTGACTTTTGATGAGCTTTCGAACCGTGTTTTCGGTTTTCCAATGAGTAAAATTTGAGAACCAAAAGGTGCACCAAGATGAGAAGTGAGAAGATTGCCCCCCAAAAATATTTGGTTTCCCCCCAACTTTAAAATCGTTCCCGGGCCCCTGCTTACCATGTGGACTGTGTTCGTGCGGCGCTGTGGATGACACTATATTAGCATGTTCAGTTTTCAGGCGACTGATTGCTCTCAACGTAAACAAGCACAGAATTTGACCATATCTATTAAACTGAATGATACAAGCTCGACAGATTTGCGCATCACAATTACAACTATACATGGGCTGCATAATTGTGCTACAAGCGTTCGCTGATCTACTCAATTTCTGAACTGGCAGTGTTGAACTGATACATAAGCTCGTGTGTTGACCTGGCGAGCGCTGGAGAGTGAGGCAACGCGCACCTCGACAATGCAAAATCGTCAGCGGTTTTTAGCCAACTGAACAATCCCAAAAGTAGAAAACTGAACTAAGTCACAGTTTGAACATTGGTCTGATAACACTGGTACCAAATTCATTCACTGTTCTACGGCCGGAGACGTGACTGTTTGCAGTTTACCATAGCAAAGGAGAAACCGATCCAGAGTATGCTGTCCCTCTGCCAAGCCTGGCTCTGCACAGCGCTCTTCCTCCAGCACCTCAGCTGAGCCTGGCTGCATAAAGGTAACAATGACCACACATTGTCAGTATCATATCATGGCTGATTCTGAAGCATGTCAAATCTGCTTTTACAAAACCGCATGCAAAATATGTGTGATCATATGTCACTAGTATGACTGGTATGCCTCAATTTGATACAAATTAGGAGTGAGCAGGTATTGAATCTGGAATGTGAAATACGCTGCCTTTGTATAATATGTTACAGGCAATATGAAAACTCAGGCAGTTTGCAAACTGCCAGGCAATGAATTAGGCGCATCGTGAGCGAAATCTGCGTACGCTGCACTACTTTCATGTTATTATCCTTAGAGCCAGTGGCGGCGGACTTGATTTTGACATGGGGGGGGGGGGGGGGTGGCAAGACTTCGATCAATTCAGTTCAGGCACGTAGCCAGGATTTTGCTCAGGGAGGTGCCACAATACCTTTTCACCTGCCGAGGGGGGGGGGGGGGGGAGGGTGCAGTCGGAGATATTTCAAACTCGATTCTTTCCATGCAACGCCCATAGACGGTAATGTTAAAGCTTGCCGGAATCCCATTTTATCTAGTGTAAACTGGATCACTCAGGAGGGGGGGGGGGGGGGGGACGGCATAGCCCCCGTAGCCTACGTCCCTGATTCAGTTCACGTAGTCATATAGCTTAAACACATAGGTTGAAGGATTTTAGGGGAAATTAAAGGTGATGATGATGATATATCGTGATTTAGAGTGGCGATCTATCAGGGTTGCCAGAGCCCGAAAATTAAGTTAGGGTAACATACAATTGCAATGTAATAGCTACCAGAAGACCCGTTCTCAGTAGCCAAATATTGATGTTTCAAAATTCAAGTCGTTCCTTGTTAATATGTTCGGCGCATATAGACGTGGAGTGAAAATTATTTTTATCAATTAGCTTCAGCTGTAAGGATTGAATCATATTTCTGACACTGTTCCATCATATAATAATGTTATAACATGCTATATTACTGCTTAGCTGGTAGTTGGTAAAATGCATATTCCTCTTTGGCTATAAATGTGTATTGTTGTTGACATACATGCATACACGTACTTATAGCTGCTGTAGAAAGTTTTCCCTTACATTTTAAACGATAATTTAACTCCTTCTTTATTGCAAGATTCGGTATGTATTTTGCCCACTTCAGGACCAACACGGGTGCGGCATAATCCTCATATTCAGGACCAACACGGTCCTCATATACACACACACCACTTCGCGCTCGCCGCATGACCTGCTCACATTCTCCCGAACACTGTCGATCGCTTGATCGGATGGTTTACGACAAACTCGCGGAGGATAGCCTTTGGGTCCAGGGTCCTGGCGCGATCACTGTGCATGGCGAGCACAACCAGGTTCGAGAGCCTTGCCTGGCACATGGTTGACCGCAGAGGCGTTTTGATGCGACATAAGGCGCTAAAAGAGCGTTCGGCTGATGCGCCACTCATGGGGACCACCAAGATCCGCGCTGAAAGTCGCAGCACCTCGGACAACATTTCCTGGCACAGCAGACCCTGTCCCATTATGACGCTGACGACATCGCTTATCGAAGCAGCTGGCTGAGGGATCGAGCCGCACTGACGCATCATGCCCAGCTGCGTGGCCAGAACATTTGGATCAATGTCACCCGCAGAGCCGTCCTCGTTGCAGTCACCCACAGTCTTGAGAATTTCCCGGACTCGAGCTGGGCAGACATCCTTTTCCTTTCCCAGTAGCAGGTCCTCAAGCTTTTCCAGACGCTCAAGACCAGGCTGTTGGAAGCGGCGTTTTACCTCGCTTGATATCAGGTCCATTGCCTCGAAGAAGCTTCGCCTGATCGAGCCTTTGACGGTGAGTACTGCTGGTGGTGCAGGATTAACGGAATGCTCCAGTCGCTTCGGAGGCCGGCTTGGGCGTGGTTCCTTCGGTGGGTTGATCGGAGCTGTGAGAGCCTGGGTCTTGTTGTTGCAGTCCGTCCACAACTCATCGAAGCCGACTTCGCGCAGCATGGCAAGGGTGTCCAGTAACATCGCTGCCCCCCCCCCCCCCCCCGGCGGACATCTCCACAGTTTACCCCGGGGCGCTGCAGTGCTTTTGCGAAGAGCTCACATGGGCGGAACATCCGTTCACAAAGCATCAGCGCAAACACTGTCTCGTGCTGCTGGAGGTGGCGGAGGTAACCTCTCACCCTGTGGCGGACATCAGGCGAGACCGACACATCGGCTTCGACGTCCTCCAGGGTCAGGATGATTGTGTCGTACTCCTCAAGAAATCTCGCCACCGCTTGGCATCTCACAGTTCACCTGGTGGGGCACAGTGAGAGCAGCTTGTGCGGTGCAGATCGCTGCGAGTTTTCATCATCTTTGCCCCCTTGCAGTTTCAGCTCGCGAAGATGTTCTTCGAACCAGTGCTTTCTTTTGGTGGTTTTCAGAACTCCCACCACATCTCTAACCGTGTTCAGGGCGTCAGCTATTTGAGAAACTTTCTTCGCTTCTTCGACGAGGGCAAGGTCAAGAGAATGGTTTGCACAGTGTACAAACACTGAGCGAGGCTGATCTTCGACGAGTCTCTTCTGTACACCTGTCACTCTTCCAGACATGTTCGAAGCTCCATCAAAGCAGTGTCCTCTGAGCTTATCTGTGCTGTACATGGTACGCACCAAGGCATCCTTTAGAGCTTCATACAGCTCCTCAGCTGTGGAACCGGGGACCTCATAGAGGCCGAGGAAGGCCTCTTTCACGATCAGCTCTTGGATGACGTATCGGATGCAGATACTGAACTGTTCTTTGGTGGACAGATCCGTGGTCCCATCTGCGATCACTCCGTAAAACATCGAGCGTCGTGCCTCTTCTAGGACTTCGCGGAGTACCATAGAGGCCATGATCTGTACGATTTCATCCTGACACTCGTGGGAAATGAAGTTGTTCCTCTTTTGGATCCACGCCTTGATCTCGGGGCTGGTCACAGAGCGTTCATCAAGCATTGTGAGCAGCCTCCCGCTCACGCTGTCGTGGCCACGGAGGGCCGACCCCGAACGCGCCAGGCCGCGGATGGTGCAGATGATCTTCGTGAAAACCTCCCGATTCGTCTTCTGTTCCATCTCTGTGGCTCGAGCCACGCGCTTGTCAACAGGTAGACCAGCAGACAGAGTCAGCTTCTCCTTGGCATGCATGTGCTGCGCAGACTTGGAGTGGGCTCTGAACCTTTCCGTTGCCTTCTTGCAGTTGGAAAAACCATCCAAGAAGGCCGTCTCTTTGAAGTCTGAGCGTCCCATCAACTTTTGTGAGAGTGCTCGGCAACACGTGTGGCACGTCACCGAGTCCCGTGCGACGTCGTAAGAGAGAAACGGGTACTCGGTGTACCACTGGCTTCTGAACTTCCTGCCGTTTGTCTCCGGAAAGGACACATGCGCTGGTTGGTGTGGTTCTGTGAAGGAAGGGATACGCCAGGATTAGGGATAATGTTTTAGTCGAACTATTAGGACATGTTTGTCAACATGTTTGGCGCATCCTATTTCGATGAACTTCTCGAACCGTGGTCCAGATATCTGAAGCTTCATCATTACCAGGAAGATACAAAACAGGTATATTTATCAACAAAGGCCCCCCCCCCCCCCCCCCGGTTGGGCCAGAATTGTGATTCCTTGTACCGTCGAACCGTGGTATGGCTCCGAAGTACCGTCAGGCGTCAAATATGTGCAAATATATTTGTGTAAGCTAGTCCGTACAGATACCATGGCTTGCAGAAGCTCATTTATACACATTAAAGGGAAGTTGCTCCACCTTGAAATATTCCTTGAAAGTTGGCAGTAGCCAGTAATGGGTATACTGAGCTGAAAACTACTAACATGACACTGGTTTTAACAGTAGATTGATATCGTTGTAGCTATTAACCAGTTTCTTTTTTGTATAACGTCGCTACCAAGAGATCCGATGTCAAAGGGTGTATTGGATTTTTAATGTATGCAAAACCCATGAAATCAAGCAAAATCCACCGAAATCGTACATGCATGTGCCGTTGAGGAACCTATAATTTTGAGATGAACGATCGTATTGGGTGTGATTTATATATTATACAAGCTACGATTCTGCTATCTCAGTATAAAAAACCATGTGGTGGTCTATTTCCTTAAAATGGGTTGATGGCAAGTGCAGATGTAACGGTGTTTTTTTTTGGTAGGGGGGGACTTCCAAATTAAGTCAATTATTTCCATGCAACGTCATAGATGTAATGTTAAAAACATCCAAAAAGTCTGGCCGTTTGGGGCCAAATCATGGTTTCAGATCCTTTGGAGTCATGGCCCCGTGACAGCCTCCCCCGTCTGGATTCGCCCCTAGTTGATGTGATTGAAAATTCAGAATAGCGAGCACAGACGTGTAAACATGTTTCGCCTTCAAAGCATTGATAGTGCAGTTCAGTTCAATGCACTCATAAACCACTGTAATTTGCGTATTTATTGTGACAGTAGCGAAGCACCTTCGCGCAGTGTGATAGATTCCAAGCAATACAGTCGGTAAGCAATTTGCCGTGTCGGTTCTAGCTCAAAACATATATGCTATGTGGTTTTGCAAATGAACTGCTTTTGCATTTCCCATGTACTATTTTACGTAAGAGAAGGATACTTAAAGGAAATAGTTCACCTTCAACATGGGATTTTGAACTGAAATAGCAGTTTTGTAGCCCGTGTTGAGAAATACTTATCTGCAACTTTTCTTGGCTGAAAAAACTCTCCAGCCGAAGATATTTGACTTTTTTGCGAAGGAATGCGGCGCATATATGATATACCGTACCGTCTGAGAGTGTCAGCACTGCAGGGAGCATGCGCAGACCAATAACGCACACCATAACATTAATAATTTACGACCTTCTGTCCTGAATTGGCGCGATGTAGGACCATTTTTGAAAAGAAAAAAAGAAACTGTATTAAAAAATATAATAAAATCGTGGTCTGAAAATTTTCCGAAGGTGAACTATTTCCTTTAAAGGGAAATAATGACCCTTTTCCACTAAAATGGAGTTAGCACTTGAAATCGCCAGACGAGATCAAAATATATTGTAAATTCATCACATTTTGCATGAAAACTTTCCTACCGAAAGATATTTCAAGTTAAAGTTGATAAGCGTTCCACACTTTTAACGACCGGTACTTGCGCTATTTCTGACCTTTTGACAAGTACTTTTGGTCCTCATCAAACTGCGGGCTTTTCCCGTATTGTTTTTTTACGCAATGGAGTGGAAAATATATTGTGCGTTCTGCTTGTTGTGATTATATGCCCGACGATCTTCTAAAACTAACAGGCGATTGGAAAAAGTGGCGTAGTGGTTGCGACCCTCAATTTTTGAAAATCGATTCATTTGTTTTCAACATTAGGAGTTGTGTATAGTTTGTCTGTGGCTGTATATAACACTATGCTTTATTTTATCATGAAAAATAATAATTTTGCCCAAAAAAACTAACGAACAATAACACAAAACTGGTAATTAAATCAGAAGCTCATCGATGCACATCGACGGCGACCTATTTAGCGTCGGCGATTTGTTTACAAAGTCATTGTCATGCTTCTCGGCGCACTTAACCATCTCGGCGCACTTGGCGAGTTGTTCCTGATTAGTATACCCAAGTCCCGTAGCAGGCTTTGTTAATGACGTCACTGGTGCCATTCTTGTGTAGCATTGCAAAATATATCTGATTTCGAGTTGAAAGCTAGTTAAAGACTTATTCAAATTATTGTTTTTAAGTTTGAATTTTCTTGTTAACCATTATTAAAGGTATTTTATCACTGTATTTCATAGTAGTTGACACTTCAGAAACTTGTGACGTAATAATATTATATCCAATATGCATTTCCCTCACCTTTTGCTATTGTGGCGCAGTGGCCTGGTTGCCATGGAGAACGAAAGTGCTACTAGCGGGTGTCCGAGCAGCGCTCAGTTTGATCGGAAATGTCACAGAGCCTCCACAAATGCCGCACTCGATGTTAACAATGGTAGGGAAGGACGAATTTGTCAATGACCTTCATGAAGTACACAAGGTACTTGTTTTGTATTTTTTCCAAACTTACAACTTTGAATTTGGGAATAATTTTATTTAATTCTTAAATTTAAATAAAATAATTTTAAAAACATAACGGTAGCCTAAGAAATTGTTGCTAACAAAATCAAAAGGTCATTATTTCCCTTTAAGAACCACTCATTTCGTTCCCAAGACTTATAAGGACATAAGTACCTACTTCAGACGAATATACCAGGCACCTGCTACGTTAGTTAGGAAGGAGGAATCCAACCGAAGCTTATGTGAAATTCGTTCACATTCTACACCCGATTTTGAAATAGGTTGGCTCTGACTTACCATCCAAGGTGTGCCCAGAAGCAGGCGCTTCAGGATCGACACTTGCCGTTGAGGCCATGGAGGAGGTGAAGGCAGTGGCTGGGTCGGAAGCACGGTCAGAGAAGGGTCCGGTGGTGGTGGTGGAGCGGGAGAGGGTGGCTCGGCACTTCCAGAGACTCCCGCGGATGAATCAGACTTAGGCGGGCCTGCTATGTTTTGACTAGGATCTGTTGGATTTCTGAAAAGTAACAGGGCAACGTTCATAAGAATAAGTGGCAAATTATACAATTGTGGTTGCCATAGACTATTAGGCATAGCCACGTGGGAGGGGTAGGCGAAGCAAATTGTCCCTTCCACCTCCCATACTATAGGCACAGCCACGAGGTTAGGAGCAGGCAAAGCCTTCAGGTGACCTGAAGCCCAAAGCAGAATAACTTAACCGAAAATAGTTTATTTACCCTTGCCTAAAATCTCTCCTATGCTTCTGCTTTTGACAGAATATCTGTAATTCACGTTTAACTCCATTCTCCCTATGCACCTAAAATGTAGGGCAGGCATTTCAACTAAACGAAATTTCGCAGAAACGAAGATTTGCGTGGATGAAAATTTCCCTGACCGAAGATTTGCGAGTATTTGGGACGGGTCTGTGATATATATAGACGAAAACATGTAGACGCTTATGAGACGAAAAAATGTGTGGAAGAAATCAGAATAAATATTCAGACTAAAAACCGCGCAAAACAAAATGTTTGGACGAAAAATGTTTGTGCGATAAAGAGACGAAACGAAAAAAAAAACGAGACAAAAAAATTGCGTGGACGAAAAATTTTCGGACAAAAAAATGTGTAGACGAAATAATGAGTAGACGAAAAAGGCGAGACTAAAAAATAATGCGTGGATGAAAAAAAAGCACGATAAATTTCGCAGGTAAAAAAGAAAATGAAACGAGAAAACGCGAAACGAAAAAAATGCGAGTGAACCTGCTGACGAAAACATACACGACGAAAAACCGACCGACGAAAATTTGCCTGGACACGGGTATCGGTGGGACAGGCGTCATCAAGTGATCGAGATCTGGCATTGGTGACGCTGGCGTCAACGAAACGCTTGGCCTAACCTAACCTAGCCTACAAACCTACACACCTACAAACCTACTTAGTATTGGTAATCTAAGTAGGTTTGGTAAATATGGTACCTGTCTCCGAAATGTAAACAACATATGGTAGCACATATGGTAGCACATTAGGTATTATGGCAGCACTATAAAATGCAATTGCATTGTGCACAGCGACAGTGCTGCCTGGATTCGAACTTCTGTCTCGAATGTCGACGCGAGGAGGGCGGCGCAGCCGTCCTCCGAATACAACGGTGGGCCCGGGGGCCGAGCCCCCCGTTAGGTCTCGTAGCGAACCAATCTCCTGCCTGGGTCAGGTTCGATTATGTTGTCATTTTCAACTCTTATCAGAATAAAATGGCAACATAATCGAACTTGACCTAACCCCAGGCAGGAGATTGGTTCGCTACGAGACCTAACGGGGGGCTCCGCCTCCGGCCCCCCGTTGTATTCGGAGGGCGGCTGTGCCGCCCTCCTCGCGTCGACATTCGAGACAGAAGTTCGAATCGAGGCAGCACTGTCGCTGTGCACAATGCAATTGCAATTATAGTGCTGCCATACTACCTCATGACGTCATACTGTGCTACCATATATGCTACCATATGTTGTTTCCATTTCGGAGAGAGGTACCTTAGTCCTTACTACCTACCAACCTTCTTACCTACTCACTACATACGGTCACGGCTGAAAGTGTTGGTGACGCCAGTCCCGCCGATAGGCGATAGTCAATCATCACAATATGTACCTTCAAGTAGAATTACACGCGTCCTTATACACAAATATCAAAAAACCTGACGGCGCCGATTGTGGTTGTAAAGAAAAAGGGCAATGTCAATTTGGGGAATGGAGTGTGAATATTAGGTTCCTTGATATGGGAATATGAAAACTGAAAATTGACTTACTTACTAGTTAGGTACTGGGTTTAACTTACCGCTTCCTCACGAATCCATCTAAGGATAACTGACGCCGCGCCCGCTTCATCACTGATCCACAATGATCGGTCGTCTGCTTATGACTCCCGCCCACGGGAAGCAATCGCCGTGGACCCCTACCGGCCGGGCTGTCTAATGCCGGCCGCCATCTTGTGCGGACCAAAAAGGCGGCCGAGCGCGCGACCGCCCGTGTTAAAAAAGATGGGGAGGCGGGCACACCGACTGATATTTTACAATATATTGAGCGAACTACTTGTGGTAGTGCAATATGACTACCACTACAACGTTCCAAATTGAATGGAAAATGATTCTAGGTGTTCATATTTTTTCGCATATTTTTTCACGAAAAAATAAATATGAACACCTAGAATCATTCTCCATTCAATTTGGAACGTTTCAGTGGTAGTCAAGTTGCGCTACCACAAGTATTTCGCTCAATATATTGTAAAATGTCGGCCGGTGTACCCGCCTCCCCATCCTTTAACA